>PVKS010004263.1:0-29406 GCA_004027875.1 Aplodontia rufa | reverse complement strand
CCATCTAACTTAGAACCTATTGCTCAACCTTTCCCTATCCCACTCTCCCCACCCTCTGGTACTCCTCACTCTTTTCTCAACTTACATGAAGTTGATTTTTTTCTTGTAATTCTCAGGATGGAACCTAGGGTCACACATGCTAAGCAGGCTCTTTACCACTGAGCTATACTTCTAGCCCAATATCAACTTTTTTTAGATTCCATTTGATGTACATAAGGTACATCATTCAGAGCCTGGTTTGTTTCTTTATTTCACTTTAACATAATAATCTCCAGTTCTATCCATTCTATCCTAAACAACAGGATTTCATTCTTTTTATGGCTAAATAGTACTCCATAGTGTGTGTATGTATCACATTTTTCTTTATGCATCCATTTATGGACATTTGGATGGTTTGCATTTCTTGGCTATTGTGAATAGTACTGCACAATAAATAGGAGAATATGTAAGTCCTTTGTATATATACCCACTAGCAGCTTTGCTAGGTCATATTGTAGTTTTTTAATTTGCATGTGTGTACAGTACTTGGTGCATCTCCAGCCTTTTATTTTTAGTACCGAGTATTGAACCCAGGCATGCTTTACTACTGAGCTACATCCCCAGCCCACCCCCCTTTTTTGGAGACACAATCTTGCTAAGTTGCTTATGGCCTCATTAAATTTCTGAGGCTGTCCTCAAACTTACAATCCTCCTGCTTCAGCCTTTCGAGTTGTTAAGACTTTAATAAGCCTGTGCCACTATGCCTGGCTATTTAAAAATTTTTGAGATTGAGGCTGGAACAGTGGCTAAGCAGTTATAGTGCTTTCCTGGCATGTGCAAGGACACGGATTCAAACCCCAGCATCACACAATGAAGTGTTACAGCAATGAAAGCCATGTGAAAAACTAAACAAAAATCTCTCTGTTTCTCTCTCTCACTGTCCCTCTCTCATTAAAAAAAAAAAAAAAATTAGGAACTTCCATACTGTTCTTCATGATTCCCATACTAATTTATACTCCTCCCAGTGTATGAGTGTATGCAAGGATTCTCTTTTCTCCTTATCTTCCCCAGCACTTATCTTATAGTGGCCATTCCAACTTGAGTAAGATGATAATCTTTGTAGTTTTAATTTGCATTTCCCTGGTTAGTGATATTAAACATTTTTTTCATATTCCTGTTGGCCGCTTATGTCTCCCTTTGAAAAAATGTCTGTTCAGATCTATCACCATAACACTTTTAATCATTCAATGGAAATACTTTTGTTCCTTGTTTTTTTCCTGATCTCATATTCTTCTGATATATTATTTTTGGTGGGTGTGTGTGTGTGTTTGTCTTGCTGGGGTTGGAACCCAGGACCCTGTGGCAAACTTGGCAAGCACTCTACCACTGAGCTTCCCTCCTCATATAGTATTCCTATTTCTGACCTCTACTAGTTCATTTTCTTCTACCTGGCCTTTAAATATTGAAATTTATGAATGAGCCTGAAATAATCTAATTTGGGTTTCTGAAGTGCATAATCTCTCGAAAGGAAAAATTTTATTTATTTATTTTTTTTTTTAAAGAGAGAGGGACAGTGAGAGAGACAGAGAAAGAGAGAAACAACTTTATTTACTTTTTCACATGGCCTTAGTTGCTCCAACACTCAGTTGTGTATGTGGTGCTGGGGTTTGAACCCGGGTCCTCGTGCTTGCCAGGCAAGCGCCGAAACCGCTGAGCCACCGCTCCAGCCCCAAGGAAAAATTTTAAATGAAAGATAAATTCAATGAGGAATGGACCAAAATAAAAATAATCCAATCACCTATATCTATCACAGGTAGTATCAGGCACTATTTGGGATATTAGCAATTCAAAAATAAATAATAGAAACAATATTTCTAACCTCAGAGTTATACTGTAATGGAATCAACAACTACATAAAACAATCTGTTAGTGATAAGGCATATATGTTATTATTACAAAATACAAAACAAGGTCATGAGAGGAGAGGATAGATATTTAGAGAAAAATCCTCTTCTGAGCAAGGAGGGACCTGAATGAAAAGAGAATATAAGCCATCAAAGACCTAGACAAAAAACCTTCCAAAGGGAAAAGCAAGAGTAAAAGACTTGTAGAAAAGAAACTGACAGACAGAAATGGCAAAAAGTCCATTCTGTTTAAGAGTAAAGTTAAGTGGTAGCTGAAACTGAAAAGATGGGCAGAGATTAGATAAAGTAGGATCTCATAGACCAGAATGAAGAGTTTGGACTTTTTTCTGCAGTTCTGGGGATCAAACCCAGGTTAGAGCTAGGCAAGGGCTCTACCACTGAGCTATATCTATTGCCCAAGAGTTTGGGTTTTCATTATAAGGAATGCCATTAGAGGATTATTTAAATTTATTTTTTCATCTGGTTTTGTTTTTCCAGCACTTAGTTATGTATGTGGTGCTGGGGTTCAAATCCATCAGATCCTTGCATTCCAGGCAAGTGCTCTATTGCTGAGCTACCATTCCAGCCCCTTTAGAGGATCTTGAGCAAGGAAATGATTGGGTTTTACAATTTTAAAAGATCATAAAACATGTAATCTCATTAAAAATTTGATGAAACATTTAGTTTTCAAGTGCTCTCACATAAGTAGTTTTAAAAATTAAGTCAAAAGAAATTCTATGACTAATGCAGTTTAGCTTACTGAAATACAATTAATTTTTGGTTTTGTTATATTTGGTGCTGAGGACAAAACCCAGGGCTTTGTACATGCTAAATAAGTACCTGCTCTACCAACCAGTTCCGCAAGCCCCCAAATATAATGAATTTAAGGTCATTTGGTACAATTTAAGAATAGAATAAATCCTATAGTCATATGTTTTCCAATATATCTTCTCAGTTGAGACTAAAGTCTAAACACAGGTGTTCAGAGCTGTTCACAATTTATAAAGTTGTTTTGGTTTGTTTTTAAAGAGAGAGAAAGGAGTCAATTTTTATTTGTTTTGTCATCTGGTTTTTGTTTTCCAACAGTTAGTTGTGTATGTGGTGCTGGGGTTCGAATGCGGTCTGTGTGAATGCCAGGCAAGCGCTCTACCATTGAGCCACCTCACCAGCACCATACAAAGGTTTTAATCAAATAAATACTTGCCTTTCAAATTTTCTTAAAAGTTATCGATACTAAAATTAAAATGTTTTGGGATTTATGTAGTAATCAAAATACATTCTCTCCTTATAAAATTGATTATTAATATTGCATAAATGAGAATTTAAAGCATCACTTCAAAGCTAAAGTGAAGATTAAAAACAAGAGCAAATGTATAAATCCCAGTATTGTCAATTTTATATACTCCCTCAAGTCTGTATTAGTTTATCATTCAAGTTTTTATTACAAAAACGATTTTCCAAATATATTACAATACAAAATTCATTTTATCTTAAATTATGACAGTACTGTTTACTTAAATGTTCAACAAATGAAACACTTTTTACAAAGCAATCTTTTAAAAAGTCAAATTTCCTTCCTAGTGTTTATTAGAAAATAAATCCAGCCCACAAAATGAAAAGTACACAGTAAAACTGCATTAATTGGGACCAACAGACAATCAATATGAACAGTAGAATATTTGGAAAGAAAAGCAATTTTGGTAATTTCCCAGGCCTTACAACTTTATGTAGTCTAACAAAATATTAAGAGGCAAAGCTTGGCACAAGTGTTCAACAAGTATTAATACATTAATTGTACTTTGCATGTAATCCACTTGTATAGCAATTACACTCTGAATAAGCAAACTATTTTTAAAGAGTAAGACTACCTCTCTGAAGGAGCTAGTTTCCCTGATATGTTGTCTAAAACTTCTACTTCATTTTAGCTTTTTACATGTTGTGTAACAATAAAGTTCTAATTAAGGTTTTGCTCCATTTGAGAATTCATCTTTTAGCCAGTACTTGACAAACAACAAAATAATATGATCTCAATCAAAGCTCATTTTTTCCAGAGGTTCTGTCACCATCTGCCAATTACTTGGCAAATTAAAATCTGATTTTCTAATGGTTACCTCACATATTTTTTTACATCTTTTTATACCAATTCCTGCTGTCTGAATATACTCTTGGAACCTAATTTTATCCAAACAAATTGGAAAGAAAAAGTCAAAACAACTATATGACATTATGAATTAGGATAAATTATTTCATGATTACTTTATAAATTATTTCATAATATCCTCCAATAGGGTAGACTATAGTTTAGAGTTGACCGTTGTAAAAAAACAGCATTAATTCTTAAGCTACAAGAAAGGCTGTTATATTGAAGTCAGAAGCTTAGAAAATTTCAATCCCCTTTTGCAAGTGATACCTAAGTTTTATAAAGCAAAAAAAATCAGCAAAATATGACTTTGATACTAGTTATTAGAATCTTTTAGTAGTATTTAAATGATACAGTGCAGACCTGGGATAAAGGAACAATTAAGGGAGATGTGGGGAATGTATATTCACACACATATACATGTATATGAATATAAGCAACTGAAACATCATATTAAATTTCACACTACTTTGGATATTTTAAGACAAGTTATTTTTAATTACACATATACTTCAATCAAAAAAACAGACCACCATACACTGACCATGGGAATAACCACATACTGCCTGTACACAAGGTTCAAAGGAGATACAGTACAGTATTTTAGCTGCCAGTACTGGGAGTCTCAAGATTGAAGCCCTAGTGCATCCCTTAGAAGATAAATTTGACCTTTCCTCCCCCAAAGATGTATATTCCTTTTTTTCTCTAGATATGGTCAAAAAGACCAGATATCCCCAAAGTAATGAAGACTCATTTCAAGTAGTTATTCGGCTTGCAAGTTTTATTTACATGGTAATTGTTACTAGTGGTTTTAGTGAATTCCTTGTATTTACATTTTATATATATAACATTTACACTTGAAAGGTAAAGAAACTGTACAATAATAAAAAAATAAGAAAAAGAAATACAGTAACTTAGGTCCATTTCAGGAAATGAATGCATAAAAGTAAGATTAAATTTAGGCAGGTAGTATAACCTTAATGAGATTACTGCCAGAGGTTACATTCCCTGTATCAGAGCCACCAATACCAAGGAAACAGTTATCAGAGTTAAAAGGTCATCCTAAAACCTGTTAAGACCCTGGGCACTCCCTCAATATTTTATTACACTACCAGTTTCCGGTAAGCCAGCCCCTATGACAGAGCTTAACTTCTGAGCATTCCACTAGTAGTCCCTAAGCTAGAATGACGTACAGGGTGAAAGTATATCGGTACCCTGTGGTCCCATACTACTAAAGAGGCTGTCCCTACACTAACAAGAATCACAAGCTTGTTAGTTTAAAGACTGTACATATACCACTAACAGAAATAGTGTGCTGAAGTTTTGTTCCAAACCAAACTGCAACATAAAAATACTATAAATTAACTGAATAGTATGTTATACAGATATCATTCATAACACCATGTGATTTAGTTTAGGTTCAAAAATTAAGCAATAAATTTAATGCCAATTTATCAATGATTAATAGTTTATCTGCTATGCCATCAGTTAGACCCAAAAATTAATTTTATCTTTTTCTTTCACTCTTATTTTCACTGATTATAAAAGAAACTTACGCATAGTGTTTCACAAGTCATGGACTTAGCTACATATAAAATATCAAATTTCAAACTAGAATTAACAAATTCTGTTTCTACAGTCAGGGGAAGAATTTTAACTAAAAATTTTAAAGTCCTATCAAGTAGTATGCTATTTAAGAACTCCCAGAATTCATTACTTTTTACTCTTAACAGTGAAAAACCTCATCTATATTTTTGGACTGACTTACCCCTCAGTCAAGTCTTCAGTCCACTAAAGTGCAAAGAACTTTTATCCTACCAGTTATTTAGTTTTCTTAATGTTAAATTACCAGGTCAACAATTTGTTACACTAGAACAGAAAGACTACAATTTTTTGAATGATAGGAATTCCTTAAGGAAGAGAAAGAATTTCCCTTTAAAAACAAATAGGGAAAACACCTAACAAACAAGAAACAATTTCCTACCAATATTCCAGTTCCCAGACAACTCAAATCTGCCCCAACCTGTAAATAAAGATAAACAACCTCAGTGACTTTAATAGTTTATAACCAAAGTTGCTTATTCTTGGTCTAGAATATCTTTAAAATGTCAGAACTGGAGATAATATCAATACTATAGTATTTTGGATGTTAAATTAGTATTTAACAATACTATTATGACCTCAAAAGTGCCTTTGTGGTATTTGTTAAAAAACAAAAGATGTAAAAATCTGAAGTATCTCTGAAGCTATTTTAAAAATTTATTGCATTAAACTATTCACTCCAAATTATGGAGTATGAAATACCATTTAAACTTTTTCCTCTGAAAAATGACTTTCCCTATAAAATACTTTTTTATTAATACTGTTAATAAATTCCTTATACCATTTAGTTCAGCCATGGAATTTAAAATCAGCAGTTTTCTATCTCTTGATTATTTTAGATTTCCTCCAACAATTTTCTCTCATGCTTTTTACATAGGAAACAGAAAACTAATACCCCCAAAACCCACATTTTTATATTTCAGCTAGTTAATTTTAAAGATTAGCTTTTCAGAGCAGGACTGCTGTTCTTGTCTCCTTCTTTAATATCCTTCATTACAGATGCAAAGACCTGGAAATTATATAAAATAAAGATTAGTCCTCAAAAACTGCCATACAGATTAAAGAGCCATAAATAACTATAGCTTATAAACATGAAAACGCTTTAGTATACATAATTATCCCCTGAAATTTTGTCATTCTTAAATCCCTGTGTTTTTAAGCCAAATTTCATGGAATATGATTTGATTCTAATTTTCATCAGTTGCCAAATATTCTTATACTAGTATTTAGTAACAGAATATTTTCTGGACCAACATTCATTCCTACATTCCACTTTCACAAGCAATAAATCTGTGAACTTATAATGTCAATTATCTGTATCAGTTAGAGACCAAGAGATAATGCTTCTTTTATGTCATTTAACTTGGACCACCATTATTTTGCTTTATTAACAATGCAATCAAAAAAGCCATGATCATACATTAGATTCTTTCTACTGCCAACCAAACATAGCAAATGTTTGATAAAATTATTATCTATTTGAGATATCAAAGTAATGTTTAACAGCTCTGGTAAATAAATGATTATTATGATTTGTAATTCAATAAAAATATTACTGAACTTACATAAAAATAAAGCCATAGATTTGGACATGTGGAAGAGGAGTAACCAATTTTAAACTCTTGTTTTCAAAGCTGAAAAGTATTTTAAATATATATATATATATATATATATTTTCTAATTTATGCACTAACATTTTAGAAATATAGAACTTTTTTTTACAAAAAGTCAATTGATTCTTTTAGCACATCTATTAGAAATTTTAAAATGCCATTCTACCTGAGTCCATTTTTTGGTGCTATTCTGCATCTGAATAGCTGCAATACAGCTGAAGAGCTTTTCTGATGTGATATCTTCCGGCAATTTAGTTAGAAACTGTGCTATATGAATAAAATCCATCTGCAGTAGAATATCTTCATACAACCGGAGGATTCCTAATCCAGTCCTAAATAAAAATTCCTCCCCATCTCTGCAAAATACATCCCAGACTCGACAGGCCAGATCAAGTGGTAGTGATTTGCTATACAGTGTAAAGATCCTAAAATTAGGAGGAAAAGCAGTCATTGAAATTTTTCATTCATTTTTTCAGCATCTCTACAGAAAAAAAAAGGATGATAAATAAATGGTTACTATGGCTTGCAGTTCAAGAGAAAAGTAATTCGGGATAAAATGGCAAATAAAATATGGCTTATTCCCTCAAACTTAAATAATGGAAAATTAATAAATAATAAAATTATGTGAATTTACAATCTTAGAGGCAAAGCCTAATACAAACTATTGTAGAATAATAATCTAGTAGTTAAGAGTATGGATTCTGAAACCACATTGCCTGAGTTTGAATTCTGAATTTGCAACTGAGTTTTTTTTGTTTTTTTTTTTTTTTTAAAGAGAGAGGGACAGCGAGAGAGACAGAGAAAGAGAGAAACAACTTTATTTAGTTTTTCACATGGCCTTAGTTGCTCCAACACTCAGTTGTATACGTAGTGCTGGGGTTTGAACCTGGGTCCTTCTGCTTGCCAGGCAAGCGCCGAAATCGCTGAGCCACCGCCCCTGATACTGAGTTTTAATTGACCTTGACCAAGATATTTAGCCTTGCTGTGCCTCAATTTCCTCATCAGTAAACTAAAGATAATATTTCTACCTACCTTAGGATTGTTTTGAAAATTAAAGGAGTTAGTAAATACAAAGTGTTTGGGATGGTATTTGGCACAGAAATGATGCTCAGGGCTGGGGCTATAGCTCAGTCAGACAGGGTTTAACATGCCAAGGCCCTGGGTTGAATCTCCAGCGCCCAAAAGAAAAAAGAAAGGAAAAGAGAAAAGAAAGAAAGAAAAAAGGAAAGGAATGTTCGATAAAAATCACTTATTGTTATTGTGTGAGGAACCTAAATACCATCTTTTAGTAACCTAATACAAACCTATAATAACTGCCTTTTCTCTTCCCCCTTCTGGCAAACATCCATTGTTTCGTTTTCTCCTCTACTAAGCTTTACTTATTACTTGTTTTACAAGAGAATCACTAAAATGGCTTTTCTAGACCTTACTGACAATGTCTGACCATGTAATTCTTTATCCAATTGTGCTTCAGGTAGCATTCTAGTTTGAGAAGTAGAGAGAATAGGTACTAGAATACTTGTCTTGCGATTGCCTCAGCAAAAAAAAGGACACAACCTTTTTCTCTGATTAGTTAAGGTATTGCTGATGGAATCTGAGTAAGGAAACTAAAGGCATTCCCACAAAACAAAACAAACAAAAAGCCCCAGCAACTTACTCATTCCTATCAAAAACAATTCTGGGATTTGTATGTAATAAGATGAAAGGCAGTGAAACAAAAATCCATCTCTACTACTTTTTTTTTTTTTTTGGTACCAAGGATTGAAACCAGGGGCACTCAACCACAGAGCTACATCCCCAGCCCTTTGTATGTTTTATTTAGAGATAGGGTCTCACTAAGTTGCTTAGGGCCTTGCTAAGGTGCTGAGGATGGCTTTGAACTTGTAATCCTCCTGCCTCAGTCTCCCAAGCTACTAGGATTACAGGCATGCACTACCATGCCCACCTCCATCTCTATTTACATTATAAACATTTTTAATTGGGTAACAAGAAGTATACTCTTGGTAGTACAGAGAATACTAATTTTACTTCTCAAAATGAGAAAGGATATGAGAGGGCTGGAGCAGTGGCTCGGGGGTTACGGTGCTTGCCCAGCATGCTCCAGTACACAGGTTCAAACCCCAGCACCCATGTATACAACTAAGTGTTAGAGCAATGAAAGCCATGTGAAAAATTCAATAAAAATCGATTCTGTCTGTCTCTTTCTCTCACTGTCCTTCTCTCTTTAAAAAAAAAAAAAAGGAGAGAGAGAGAGAGTGAGAAAGGATATGAGGAATGCCTAGGCACAGTCTCTAATACACAGTACTTACTTATTCTATCAGTTTTGAAACTAATATGATCCACGTTCCTAATAGTGAAAATTTAGAAGGTTTTTTTCCCCTTCCTCACAAAATTAGTACTCGGTCTTGATTCTCTGTTTCATAATATAAAATCCTTCTTCTTCCCATTATCTTGGGTATTTCCCTGAGGAATTCTAATGTTCCTAATGAAAGTGGAAAAGTAAAAGAAGGCCCAAGCTGGAATTACATGCCTGTAATTCTAGCTACTGGGGAGGCTAAAGCAAGAGGATTGCCAACATGGGCAACTTAGTTAGATCATGCCTCAAGATGGACTTTTTTAAAAAAGAAATGCAGATGTAGTTCAGTGCTTGCCTAGCAAGGGATGAGGTTCAATTCCCAGTACCACCAAAAAAAAAAGGACCAAATAACTGGGAAAATATATCACTTATTTATTTTTCTATATTAAAGCTCAATACCAGAGCTGGAGCAGTGGCTCAGTGATTACAGCATTTGCCCAGCATGTGCAAGGACCCATGTTTGAACCCTAGAACCACATAAACAATTAAGTATCAGAGCAACAAAAAATCGATTCTCTCCTTCTCTCTCTCTCTCACTGTCCCTTCTTTTCTCTCTCTCTCTCTTTTTTTTTTTTTTTAAAGCTCAGTACCACTTACATGAAACCTACTGGTAAAGACTAAGATTTAAAGGTTAACTTCCCAAATGTATTCTTGATAACCTATTATAGGATCAATTGCTGCATCTTTTTCAGAAAGTTTGCTCATCATTCCAAAATCAACTAGCTACTGTTTCAAGTTCCAACAAGTCTTGAATTGGGAAGATAAAAAGTGATATTAGTACCTAAATAAGGCATCATTCCTCTGTCGGGAAGCTGGATAAAGCCTTGAAAATCAGACTTTGGTAAAGAAACACTATCAAAGCTACCATAAACCCTTGTATGTTAAAAAAAAAAAAAGAGTAGCAACTAGCACTTTGAGAGCTTAGTGTTATGATAGGTGCTGAAAGAGATAATCCATGTAAAACTACAACTCACGGCATAAATATTACTAATACCTTTTATAGAGAAGAAACAAATACAAATTGAGAGATTTTTATTTCAACCAAAAGTCCAAACTCTGAATCAAATATATCTCCACAGAAATATGGGAGGCAGTTTCTCTATTTCTAAGGAAAGGTTCTTTAATATGCATGATCCTGTGCACGAGATATACTATGGTTCCCAAAGCACATAAAAAGTTATAATTTATCTCCTTTTCATTATTATTTGTTATGTATGTTATGACTTACCAGTCTATCAAATATATGTCTGGTGTAAGACTATACGACTTGAAATGAAGAAATAGTTTAGAGAGATTTTCTTCAAAGAATACTTCAAATGTTGCAAAATATTTCAACATCTACGGATAGAAAAATCAATGAATTATGAAAGAGTATGCTCTAGTAATAGAGAAATAAATCCTTAACATTAATAGAAAATCTTGTTAACTAGCACTTCTTTCTGTGTCTTCTCATCAAGCAGTCCTAAAACTATAATTCAATGAAAAATTCATATTCAGATTACCTTAGTCCTCTAATTATTGTTTTTTAGTTTAAGAGGGTATTCAGAAAACAGAAACACACAAAAGAAACAATTCCAAATATTCAACATACCATGCTGTGATCCACACGAAAAAAGGCCAATTGACAGGGCTTATTCAAGAGATTTGCAAATGCAATGAAAGCATCTGCCTCTTCCAAATTGAGAATGAGCACTGCTGCAATGAAAGACATCCCTTGCACCTTCAAAAAGAAAAGAAAACCAAAATGTTTAAAACAATAATTCTCTATAGTTTTATTTAATTGGATTCCTGAAAAATTACAAAGTGATGTTGTTACAAAGTAGAATTTACCAAGATTTCCTTTTTCTTCCCAGCAAAGGTAAATACAAACACCCCTAATAGTTATGAAACCTAATTTTACATTTCTTGTTCATGTGGTATGGTTTAAATATTAACAGAAATTTTTATTAAAAAAAACTATCAGTTTTTACTTGCTACAAAAGCCTGTCTCAATAGGCTATTTAGTTTTGAATTTCTTCTTTGAATTCTTTCAAAATATGAAGTATAGAATCACAAAGCTTAGTGAAAATTAGGTGATTATTTTCATTATTATAACACATCTGTCTGAGTTGGAAATGAGGAACCAAGAATAAAAGAGGTCTATGAAATGTGCTGCTAAAATTCCAAGAAAGAAGTTTTTAGGGGTTTGAGATAGCTTGGATTCCTGGGAAAGAGGAGAAAGAAAATGGGGGAAAAACCATTCCAAGATGGAAAAGAATTATGGGCAAAGATACAGCAATGGGAAGAACAGGACTACCCTAGGTGTAGCGAAAGATTTATGAGAAATGGAAGACATCTGAAAAAAGTAGGATATATTTACATCATGAAAGGCCTTCAGCAAAACACTAAGGAATATAGATCTTTGCTTGTGAGTTATCAGTAGCAAAACTGTACATCTCTTTAATTAAATAAAGAAGTTGTCAAATATTTCTTCTGGTAGAGACTTTTATGATGGGACTTAGGGAGACCACTAAGAATAAGTGCAATGATACACCCACATGCCTTTTTCAGAAATATTTTTAAAAGAGTGCCTATAATCATTATCTATTATCTCTACTTTCTCAGAGCCTTTTTTTTTTCCTTCAGCACTGGGGATTGAACCTAGGGACACTTGACCACAGAGTTATATCCTGTGCCCTTTTATTATTTATTTTAACACAGGATCTCACCAAATTGCCCTGGCTGGCCTCAAACTTGCAATCTTCCTGCTTCATACTCCAACGCTTCTGGGATTACAGGCATGCACCACAACCAGCTTGATGTTTTTACTATTTAGAATACTTCAATATGGATTCCTGCTCCATTATTATATAATGTTGAGACTTCTCTTATCAGCAATGATTGATGGCATTTAATTAATTTTTTAAAGAGAGGAGGACAGTGAGTGAGTGAGAGAGAGAGAAAGAGAGAGAGAGAATCAATTTTTATTTAGTTTTTCATGTGCCTTTCATCGCTCCAACACTTCATTGTGTACATGGTGCTGGGGTTTGAATCTGTGTACTCACGCATGCCACTCAAGAGCCGCAACTACCGGGCCACTGTTCCAGCCTTAATGGTATTTATTGTAAAATGCAGTGAGTACTTTCCTATCCTCACAGTAGCATTCCCTTAGTTTCTATGATTCCCATATTTCTTTGTTCTCCAACTTCTCAGACTTTCCTGGAGATTATACAGTAATTAGCTGTTTAATTTTATAGAATATAAATCCTGTGGGGGCAAAGACTGTAGTAGACAGATTAACTGTCTCTTGAAGATGTCCACATCCTAATTCCCAGAATCTGTGAAAGCGTTATAATATATGGCAAATGGCACTTATAGATGTGATCAAATAAAATCTTGAAACAGGAAGATTATCTTGGATTATATGGGTCGTCCCAAAGCAATCATCTCAAAGGTCTTTATAAGTGAAAAAGAGAACCAGGCAAGGTGGCACACACCTGTGATCTCAGCATCTTGGGAGACTGAGGCAGGAGGACAGCAAGGTCAAAGTCAGCCTCAGAAACTTAGCAAGGTCCTAAACAACTTAGTGAGACCCTGTCTCAAAATAAGATATAAAATGTGCTAGGGATGTGGCTCAGTGGGTAAGTGCCCTTGGGTTTAATCCCTGATACCAAAAAAAAAAAAAAAAATGTGCTCACTTCAGCAGCACATACACTAAAGCTAGAAAGATACAGAGAAGATTAGCATGGCCCCTGTGTGAGAAATACAGATGTGAAATAATAAATATACATATTGGTCAAAAATAAATAAATAAAAGACAACTACAAAAATAAAAATAAAACAAAAATAAGAAAGGCACAGATTTTAAATTCTACGCTGCTACCTTTGAAGCCAGAGAAAGAGGGCCACAAGCCAAGAACAGACAAGAAAATGGATTCTGCCCTGGATCCCACAGAAGGCACAGCCCTGCAATACCTTGACTTAAACTCAGCAAAATCTATTTTGGACTTCTGAGCTGCAGAACTAGCAAATAAATTTGCATTGTTTGAGGCCAATAATTAGCTATAACAACAATAGGAAAATGATACAGAGTCCACTCATGTCTGTTTGTTCATGACTGTATTTCTAGTCCACAATATTTACTAAGTGGATACAAGGAACACTACTTTTAACTATCTGTAATAGAATGGTAGAAAAACAAATGGATTAAAACTATATTTAATAGAATCTAAGATGCTATAAATTAAAAGTAGCAATATAGCTAGTAACAGTGTCATGCCTATAATCCCAGCTACTCAGGAAGCTGAGGTGGGAGGATAGTGAGTTTGAGGCCAGCAACATGGTGAAAATCCCATGTCAAAAGAATAAAAATTAGCAGTCAGTCCTGAGGCTGCAGCTGAAGAGGAACCACCCAAGGAGAAACTGAATATGCTGTCCATGCATGTCTCCCTCACTAGGCTGGGCTAGTCTCCAAAAAAGCTTTGGGATCATCCTTCATTGGTACAAGGAACCTCCATGCCTCTAACACCCATCTTCAGAAGATTGGCACTACTGAGATGTCCTCTATTCTTGAAGAGTGTATTCTTGTAGCTGATAGTTCTATTGAAGAAAATGGACATATCTTTTTTTTTTAAGAGAGAGAGAGAGATAGAAATCAATTTTATTTAGTTTTTCATGTAGCTTTTGTTGCTCCGACACACCCCATGTACGGGGTGCTGAGGTTCGAATCAGGGTCCTTGCACATGCCAGGCAAGCGCTGTAACCACTGAGCTACTGCTCCAGCCTAAAACGGGGCATATCTCAAGTATTGGTGATGGTATTACCCAGCTCATGGGCTGAGGAATGTCAAGCAAAAGAAATGGTAGTTTTCTTCATGCTTGAAGTGTGTATGTCTCTCAACTTGGAACCAGACAATGTTGGTGTTGTTGTGTTCAGGAATGATAAACTAATTAAAGAAGGAGACAATGTAAAGAGGACAGGCGCCATTGTGGATGTTCCAGTTGGTGAGGAGCAGTTGGGTTGTGTAGTAGATGCCCTTGGTATTGCCATTAATGGAAAGGGTCCAGTTGGTTCCAAAACCTATAGGCAACTGGGCCTGAAAGCCCCTGGAATCATTCCTCAAATCTGTGAGAGAACCAATGCAGACTGGCCTTAAGGCTGTGGATAGCTTGGTGCCAATTGGTTGTAGTCAGTGTGAGCTGATTATTGTTGACAGACAGACTGGGAAAACATCAATTACTATTGACACAATCATTAACCAGAAATGTTTCAAGGATGGATCTGATGAAAAGAAGTTGTATTGTATCTATGCTGCTATTGGTCATAAACGACAACTGTTACCCAGTTGGTGAAGAGACTTACAGACGCAAATGCCATAAAGTACACCACTGTGGTGTCAACCACTGCTTCTGATGCTGTCCCACTTCAGTACCTGGCTACTTTGGCTGTTTTGAGGGAGAATATTTTAGAGATAATGGCAAACATGCTTTGATAATCTATAATGACTTATCCAAACATGCTGCTGTTTACTGTCAGATGTCTCTGTTACTACCTCAGCCCCTTGGTTGTAAGATGTAGCCTGGTGATGTAATTCTACCTATACTCCCAATTGGTGGAGAGAGCTGCCAAAATGAATGATATTTTTGGTGGTGGCTCCTTGATTGCTTTGCCAATCATAGAAAAGGTTGGTGATATGTCAGCTTACGTTCCAACAAATGTTATTTCCATCACAGATGGGCAGATCTTCTTGGAAACAGAATTGTTCTATAAAAGTATCCACCCTGCCATTAACATTGGTTTATCTGTGTCCCATGTCAGATCTGTTCCCCAAGCCAGGGCTATGAAGCAGGTGGTAAGAACCATGAAACTGGAGTTGGCTCAGTATCATGAGGTTGCTGCTTTTGTCCGATTTGGTTCTGATCTTGATGCTGCCACTCAATGACTCTTGAGTTGTGGCGTGTGTCTGACTGAGTTGCTGAAGCAAGGGTAGTATTCTCCCATGGCTACTGAAGAAGTGACTGTTATCTATGCAGGCATCAAGGGATACCTTGATAAACTATAAAGCCCAGCAAGATCAGAAAGTTTGAGAATGCTTTCTTGTCTCATGTGATCTGCCAACATCAAGCCGTCTTGGGCAGTATCGGGGCTAATGGAAAGATCTCACAAGAGTCAGGTGCAATGCTGAAAGAGATTGTAACAAACTTCTTGGCTGGATCTGAAGCATAAAGTATGGATTCACATCAAATACTAGTTTGATTTTATCATCTTTTCTTCTAGTAAAATTGTTTCCATTTATAAAAGGACTACTCTCGTACTCCTGGTGTACAGAAACCATGTTAAAAATAAAAATTCCTTGTTGTATGGTAAAAAAATTTTTTTAAAGTAGTATCATTATTCTATGTATTACTAAAAAAGAAGAAAACACTGTCAATTAAGCAATGACAATACTTTACACTTAGAATTTTATGCATATTTATAATGCTATTTAAGGCTCATTCAAATTTACCATGTATCACTCTTGTGCACATATGATAGGAAATAAGAAAAAGTTGCTTTCACAGTTTTTTCACAGTCCAATTTTTCTGAATATTCTGTATTTATCTACTCATGGTGTAATGTACTAAAAAGAATATGTCATTTATGATACTGTTCTTTCAAAGATGTTTAATTTGAATCTAATCATGAAAAAAAAATAATATTTAAATTCCATTGCATACATTTTTAAAAGAAATGTAAGATGTCCAGTGCTAAAATTTGAATCCTTTATAATTAAACTTAAGAAAAAAATTAAAGTCAACTTAAACATGTACAAGGGATATACTATTTTAAATACCTGAGGCAAGAGAGTTTAAAGATTCTTTTACTCAAATTTCACTTTCTCCATTAAGACTATCTCACCACCATTTTTAATACAACAACTTGTCTCACCCCAAACCTAGTAATTCTCCCCATTACCATGCCATACTTATCACCTTTCACTAAAAAAACTGATTTACTTATTTGTTTGTTACTTATCGTCTATATCCTCCTTCTAAACTGTAAGCATTATGAGGGGAAAATCTTTTGTTCACTGAGGTGTCCCAAGTATCTAGAATGATGCCTAGCATACAGCAATAATAAGAAACATGTAAATATTTGTTGAGTGCATGAACGAACAAACACAAATGAACATGCAACAGAATAAAGTGCATCAGATAGCCACCTTACAGTGAGGTCCCTAAAGTTCTTCTATTTTAAGACAAGGGTGAGACGATGAAAGTTTTATAACTTCTATTTAAACATGGGTATTGAACACTCAGATTTTCTTTGTTCCCTCCCAAAATTCAACTAAAATGACAGTAAAGAAAAAAATAAGTATTAACTTAGAAGAACAATGAAAATGGAAAAGGATATAAACAGTAGATAAAAGATGCCAATAGCATTTTATGAACTTTAATTTAAATAAATGGAGAAT
Source organism: Aplodontia rufa (assembly GCA_004027875.1). Classification (NCBI taxonomy): domain Eukaryota; kingdom Metazoa; phylum Chordata; class Mammalia; order Rodentia; family Aplodontiidae; genus Aplodontia; species Aplodontia rufa. The sequence goes on along the minus strand of PVKS010004263.1, from coordinate 12,380 downwards.
ATTAAAACTAAAAGATCTGCAGAGGAGGAAGCCAATAATCAGTGAGCCAATTCTGCTACAAAACACTGGAAGGCTCAGGAACTCAACTAAACAGATACCTCTAAAACTGAATGGTCAGGCTAAAAATAGGGTTGATTCAGTCTATAAAAGGAGGAAATCCTCTTCCCTATCTTGTATGGATAGGCGCCTATTCTTCCCTTTACCTGGAAGAACATAAGAGATTTATTTTATAGAGGGATAGTGAGAGGAGAGAGGGATAGTGAGAGGGTGATAATGGTATCACATTGACAGCAGAAGCATTAAATAAAATTAAAAAAAAACAAATGATGAAAAATTCCTAGTAGCTCTCTCAAAAAAGCTGGCAGCCAGTCTTAATAAGCTCCTGGCGAGAGAAGGAAAGTTTCTTCTCTAGGGAAGTCGATAAGCCCAAAAAGACAGAGATACAGATATTTAATGTGTATCTTTAAATATCTAACACAACATAAGAAATTTGATGAGTATAGATAAAATGTTTATATTAAAAAAACAGATTGAAACAAATACTTACATAACCAACATCAGGTCTGTAACATGTATATGCCCCTAAGATACTATGTAAAACATCGTGATATGGGCCACCCTTAGGAGAGAAAATGAAATTTGAAACTATATGAATAATTGTCTCTAAGTTAATTCTCACATGTTAAAAAACTAGTTTTAGTGTATTTAACAATTGTCAAAAATATTCTAAATGCATTCTACCAAGATATTTTCAAAATTATTAAAAATATTTAATCATGAATAGCAAAAAGGTCAAATACATTCAGAAAACAAGCTATATTGTGTGCAGACAATTTTAAAGACTTCTAGATTTTATACAATAGGAGTATGATTAATACAGATTCTTTTCGTTTCTTTTTTGGGCCAGGGAAGCGGGGAATTGCTAGAGACTGAACCCAGGGCATCATATATGCTAATAAGCTCATGCTCCAGGACTGAGCTACATTCTCCAGTGGTTTAATTTTATGTAACACAATTTCAACAAAAGAAAGCCATCAACCTATAACTATATTAAATTGTGTCATTATTTTTAACCTTAACAGTAAAAATTTTTATCTCATTTGATCAGTCATATAGCCTATGCTATAAACTATTTCTCCCTATTTCAATGGTAACAATTGAAAATACTTAACTATTTCTTCCTGAAAAAACTAAATATAAAAAAAATTATTCCTATTTCTATGGCAATTCTGAAAATTTTTTAAGTCTTGGGACAAAGATCTATTAGTTCACTAGACAAAATAATAAGAATTCAAATATCTAATAGAATAAAAATAAAACAAAATAAAAATGTATCTAGTACCTACTACATAAAAGGTATTATGTGCTTTGCTAACTATAATGTACTTCTGTCAGTAGAATAAAATACTAGAAATTTATTTTTAAAATTCCTATTAGTTTTTTTACTTTTTAGATAAGGGCTCCAATGTTTCTAGTTTTGCCTTTTTAAAAATAATAGCTATGCGTTTAGAGAATTTGTCCCCTTGGATATTCAAAGACTTAAAAAAAATAGTTACAAGTTGGTTAGAAACCCTCACCTTCTGAAAGATGTAGAGAGATGGAAATGTACGGGATATGTCCAACTTAATTAATTCCAGACTGGCCTCTCGGTCAGCACCAGTTATACCTGTATTTACCAAGTAGATAAAATTTCAATGATCACTTGGCTGTAACAAGTTCAATTTTGTAAACACAGAATGATCACATGGCATGTGTTATTTTAGGAAAGTTAAAAGTGGAATCATCAAGAAATTTCAAGAAATGACATAAAACTTTTGCTAGAACTTAAAGTTTACATGAAGAAAATATTTATACATTTATCAGAAAAGTATATGGTGAAAGAACTCTGCTTCCAGTTTTCATAGAATGTAAGGACAGAATATCATTCCCATGGTAATGTAATAACTAGGGTGAAAAACCAATTATGAATATCACATTTAAAAATTACCTTAGAACTGATAGAGGTCTAGAAGACTGAAGGTACAGAGGTGGAGGGGCCTTTCCTATGTAAATGGACATCAGTGGCCATTTTTCTTCCTAGACACCTTTACCAAACCAGGGAATGGGTTTAAAATTAAGCTTGCCAGAGGCAAAAGCACTCTGATTGAAGAAGAAAAGCGAAAACAAAAACAAAAACAAAAAAAGTTTTCATAGCCAAAGAAAAAAACAAGTGATAGATAGGAATCTGGAGGAACCCTGAATCTGGTGTATCTGGATTTTCCCTATGGAACTTTTGCTGAATGCAGGTCAGGTTGGAAAGGTAAAATGAAATCACCCAAAGTCACATGGTCCTTAGGAGAGCAACTCTTTGGAGGGAGAAGCCCATAATCAAAATAGAACAGTTTTCCCCATCAAGAAATCTGAAGATGAACTAAATCTATTGAAAGCTACAACTCTACCCCAACCCAGGTCAATTACTGACTGAATTAAGGTGATAAATTCCTAACCCAACTACCTAAAAGGAAAGAGTCTTCTTTCTCTGTAAGAAAAACATCACCTTTGTTTTCTGTTTTCTCTTTATATATAGTTTCTGACATACAATTAAAACTTTTAAGATACACAAACAAGCAAAAGAATGGAAAAACAAGTCAATAGAAGCAGAACAACAGATAATCCAGTGGTGGAATTAACAGACAAGAATGTGGTCTATTATAAATACATTAAAGAAAATAAGGAAAAGATGGGATAAAATATGGAATGGAAAGATGAAGAATTTCAACAAAGAAACAATGTATAAAAAGAATCAAGTGAACATTCTAGAATTACAAATATAATACCTAAAATTAAAAACTCATTGGACAGATTTAATAGTATACTAGATAGAAGAAAGAATTGGTAAACAATTACAGATAAATAAAAATCATTCGAACTGAAGCAGAAAGAAAAAAACTTTTTTAAAGTGTAAGAGGCTTGTGGGACATTGTTAGATGTTCTACCCACAGACAAAACTGGAGTAGTAAAAGGAGAACAAGAGAGAAGGAGCTGAAGTGATATTTGACAAGATAATGGCCAAAGACTTAAATGCAACTGTAAGTTAAAAATACTTAGGAAATAAGAAAATAGTTATTTAAATAGAATACTGTTTCTGATTGGAATAACTATTACATTCAATTTCTGCTGAAGTGCAACTTTGGCTATTGTAACAAAATATTTCAGAAGTTTCTCATTTTAATTCTTGTAATTTTGACACTTCATAGCAGTTTAAAAAGAATAATGAAATAGTTGAAGTCCTGCCAGTATAAAACTTCTTACATCTTCACCTTCTTTGTACTTCTAGTTTCCAACAAATAACTAATATATATAGCAAACAGGACTTAGGATGATACTTACATAAACCTAGAAATCAAGTCTTCTAAACTTGTTTAGTAAAATTTCCCCACCCTAATAGTCACTTCTTTAAAACAAAAAATATTAATATAATCCTAGAAAACCACTATAAGGTAAGTACCATTAAAACTGGGTCCATTTTCAGAGTTCTATGTACAGGCTAGAGAAGAGGTTTGCTTTCTATGAAGTAAAACAAATATACAAAAGTGACTGACAGAAAAACTGCTCCCCATTATTCAAGCACAATAGATAAATAAATTTACCCAAATTCAATATACTATGATGAGAAGGGAAAAAATGTTGTTTCCTCCAAAATGATTAAGAAAAAAAATTGATGAGGTTGGAGGGGAAAAAATGAGGCTATAGGTAAATTAAATGAACAAAGAATAAGGTGCAATAAGAATTATATCTGTAAGGAAGTAAGTGAAAATCAGCGGATGGGGAAAGACAAGAGGTCACAATACAGTATGAAGAACCTCTATCCTTAAGTAAAAGCTTGGCCTAAAACTACTTCATCCCATTAGCCTTACTGTTTCAATTTAAATCCTGGGCTCTGGAGTATAATGAATCTGGTTTATATTCAGCTTTTATGCTTACAAATTATTTAACTACTCTAAGCCTCAGTTTTCTCTTCTATCATTCATAATAATACCTATGAAAAAGCTTATTAAGATTCCATGAGATAATGTATATAAAGCAGTTACCATAGTTCCTGATGCATAGTATAAAATCACACTATTTTCTTGAGTAACTAGATTTTCATCCTGAAATTCTTATTAAAAACAAAAATCACACCTTCTGTATCATTTTCTGAGCTTGTTTCACTGAAGCTTTTCCACCGTTCTTTTGCTCTTGAAAGGAAGATCTCATAAAGTTCTGGGGAAAAATTATAAATAATAATAAATGCACTTACATATTTTTATTTTCACTCTACCTATTATAGGTCAGGTCTCCTTGGTAATAGCAGGCATTGAAAAATAGTACTTAAAATACTAGATTCTACTAAAACTACTCATTATACAAACAGAAAGACAACAAATAGATATGCTGATGAGTGACCATTCAAGAAGCTACAATACAGAATCCACTATAAGGCAAGTGGAGAGGCTAAAGGAATGTCATTCTAGAATAGCAGAAGCATAATTTTTGGAGTTATTCAGACCTACATTCATATTTTAACTTTGCCACTTACTACCTGTAGGATTTCCAGAAAGTTACTTAACCACTCTGGAACTTGGCTTTCTTCATCTGAAAAGTGGAGAAAAATATCACCTACTCACAGGTTTGCTAATGATCAAATATTTTACATGAAGCTCTTGGCACCTTATAGACCCTCAATAAATGTTAGTTCTTCCTTTCTTCTTCTCCTTAAATTGGTTTCTCTATTATTATATTTCTGTCTAAAGATACCTGTATGTACTTCATGCAAATTTGGTCTAAAGATCTATACACAAAAATTTCTATCCCTATTTTTTTGCTTTATGTGCCCTATCAATCATCTTTGGAGAATATCACTATGATACCATACGCACAGTTTCATAAAACTTCAGGAACAGAAAAAAACTGAAACATTTTTCTCAATTCTCAAATTTTAATTATCTTTACTTTCTAAATATTACAGATAAAACGTGAAAGTACATTAAAATAGTAATTTCAATGACAGAAGAGCAAGAAGTATTTCTTGCCCAACAACTAACATTTATGGATTGTCCAAAATACCAAGAACAGATTTTACTTAAAAATTTTTTTTCTTGGCAGTACCGAGGATTGATCCCAAGGCCTTGTACATGCGAGGCAAGAACTCTACCACTGAGTCACATTCACAGTCCTTATTTTATTTTACTTTGAGACAGTCTTGCTAAGTTGTCCATGCTGGCCTTGGCCTCCTCCTGCCTCAGCCTCCTAAATAGCTGGGATTACAGTAATACATCACTCTGCCTGGCTTAAATTAATTCTTTTTAAAAAAATTATTTTTAAAGGTTAAAAAATGGACATGATTTCTAAAAAATACAAATAGTACAAAATAATATGAAGTGAAAAATCAATTTCCTTATCTCAGATACAACTATGGTTACCAGAGCTCTCATAAACACTTCCAAAGATGAAAATATGCATGTGAAAGTATATACCTAGATCACCTCCTTTAAAAATAAAAAAGCAACAAAATGGTAACAGATTACATGCATTGATCTATATATTACTTTGTTATATGTTATTCCACTTAGTAGACATAACTGGTTTTGCTTTTCTAAAAACACAGCATTCCAATTTATGATTGTACCAAAACATGTATTCTTATATTGCCAAGAACCAGCTCGTTATAAAACAACTGACTACACATATATCAAATATACTCTTGCTACTCTAATTTCTTCTCTTTTCTATTTATTTTTCATTAGTATTAATGGTTTGGAAAGAAATTTAAAAGGAAAAAAATCAAACTTAAAATTTTGATTACTTATGCTCAATCCCATGAATAATTTGGTAGAGGTGAATATAAATTTAAATTGTATGTACACAATTATTTGGAGTTATCAGGCAACAAACTGTAAGTCCATACTTTTTTTTCTTTTTGGCGCTGGGGATTAAACCTAGGATCTTGTGCATGCCAGTTCACACTATTTTTATTTCAAACTAGTTCTAAGTCAGGTAAATTTTATTATTCTACCCAAATTTTAAGACAGCCTTCAAAGAAGAAAGACTCAACAGACAAATTCATCACTATTATAAGTCATGAAGTTTATACACTAATAGAAATGTGGTAATGCATCTCAAACATCAAAAGATCTCTCTCCAAGCAAGATTTTTAAATGCATAATCCTAATGAGATTCTAATATGAGTAACTGCATCTCAGTTTTATTTTGTAACTGGCTCCCCAATTTTATTTTTTTTTAATTTTCTTTGTTTGTTTGTTTGTTTGTTTTTAAGAGAGAAGAACAGTGAGAGAGAGGAGCGGGAAAACAATTTTTTTAATTTAGTTTTTCATGTGGCTTTCGTTGCTCCGAGACATGGTACATGGTGCTGGGCTTCAAACTCGCATACTCGTGCATGCCAGGCAAGTGCCTTAACCACTGAGCCACTACTCCAGCTCCCTCTGATAATATTTTTGAATCAACAAAGGGAGAGTTTGTAGCAGGCCTGAAGATAGTACCTTACACTTCATCAGAGAACACTTTGACTTCAGTGTGTTTTACTTTCCAATTTTGTAACAACATACTCTTAGGAATGAGCACTTTCACCAAAAACAATCTTTTGAGAGAGTTGATTGGATCTTATCCTCATTTCACAGATGAAGAAAACTAAGAAATCTAGATGTTAAGTAATTTGCCCAAGGTCACAAACCTAATATATATAATGGAGTCAAGATCTGAATCACATTTGACTGACTTTGGAGCCATTACTCTTATTTACTGTTCTTTAATGATTATAAATTTCATGATTAAAATAAACACAGCAAGTTAAAGCATCAAATTATTACAGCCATTCAAAAGTAAACAAGATTGTCAAAAAATAAATTAACTTCAATCAAAGCTTAGCATCCATACCACTAATGAAAAAGAGGAGAATATATTCCCCATTCCATTCTTAAATACATAAATGTTTGGTAGAGAAAACCTACAATTATGTTGAAAATAAACTACTCAGTTATATTATGAAATTTTATGAAGTTCAAACTTAAAAAGAACCCTTTGATCAGTGTCACAAAAGACTAACACCTATTTAATCAATACTATAATGTCCTTTAACCAAGCTATCCAATATTCTTTTTCTTTTTTAAGAGAGAGTGGGACAGTGAAGAGAGTGAGAGAGAAAGAGACAGACAGAAAGAGATAATCAATTTTTATTTAGTTTTCATCTGGTTTTCGTTGCTTCAACACTTCCTCATAGTATATGTGGTGCTGGGGTTTGAACTCATGTCCTCGTGCATGCCAGGCAAATGCTGTAACCACTGAGCTACTGCTCCAGCCCTAACTATTCCACGTTCTAAAACCAAAGTTATTAATAAACAAAAGAAATCTTAGTTTTATTTGAAGAGAAAAACTCCATAATACAATATAGAATCTAACTTTTTCTAAGGTAAAATAAAATTTTTACTTCTTCCATTAAACCCATATGTTCCATCGTCCTACACCTATAATAACCTCTAAAAATTTATAGGACACCTATAAAATTGTTCAATTCAGGTTTGTATAGCTGTCCTATAAAAAGGATGAACAAACACAGTGGGATAAACTCTATTTCCTTTTTATTTTTATTTTTTAGAGAGAGAGGGACAGTGAGAGAGAGAGAATTTTATTTAGTTTTTTATGTGGTCTTTGTTGCTCTGACACTTTGTTGCGTACGTGGTGCTGGGGTTTGAACCCGCATACTTGCGCAGGCTGGGCAAGCACCATAATCGCTGAGCTACTGCTCCAGCCCCTAAACTCTGTTTCTTTCTCAAAGTTCTTTAACATGTTATTACAAGGATGCTTGTGAAAATCAATTTTTAAAATAAATAATCATGATATCCAAAGTTGGTATCACTTTTGGAATTAGGATAAGCATTTGATTTTTGTTATAATTCTATCCCATTATATATAATGCTGATTGCTGCAATGAATATCTTTGTGGAAAAGCTCCTACACTCAATCCTGCTCATTTCCTCGAATAAACTCTTAAAACTGAAACAAATACATCAAAGGTTATGTTTTTTTAGCTTTGGGAAAATATTTCTAAATTATTTTCAGTCATACCCCATATGGGTAATTCTCATTTACTTTAATCTCTTAATTTGAGAGATGAAAAACAATACTTTGATATTGCTTATTTGTTTTGTTTGGTACTAGGGACTGAACCCAGGGGTCCTTTACCACTGAGTTACATCCTCAGTCCTTTTTTATTTCTTATTTTGAGACATGGTCGGGCTAACTGCTGAGGCTGGCCTAGAACATGATCCTCCTGCCTTGACCTCCCGAGTGGCTGGAATTATAGGCATGAACCACCACATCTGGTTTTGATATTGTTTTAACATATATGTTTGATTTAGCTAACACAATGAAACCAAATAAATTACAGTACAACAAAACTGTGGAATACGGTGTCACTATAGTACATATGAGGTAGACTATGTATTGACATGGCATGTGCAAGATAAATTAGTGTAAAAAACCAAGCCACAGAATAATCATATGGCATAAATCCCTTTTTGTGGAAAAGAAAAAGAAAAAGAAAAACCTTAACAATGATCACACATAAATTCACACTTTTATGCATGTGGAAAAATGATCTAGAGGACCACATATCAAGTTGCTGATAGTGCTTACTACAGAATCAAGAACAGGAATTTGGATAAAAGACACATGAAGTAGGAACTTCACTGTTGCTTGCATTTTTTCTTTTCTTTTTGGTACATACTAGGGATTGAACATGGGACGCCCTTTATCACTGAGCTGCAACCCTAGTACTTTTTATTTTTTAAAAGAGAGAAACGGACAGTGAGAGAGAATGAATCAATATTATTTAGTTTTTCACGTGGACTTTGTTGTTACTCTGACACTTCATTGTATACATGGCTCAAGGGTGCGAACTTGCATCCTAGTACATGTGAGGGAAGCACTGTAACCACTGAGCCACCACTCCAACCCCTCCTTTTTATTTTTTATTTTGAGACAGGGTCTTGCTAAGTTGCTTAGGGCTCTGCTAAATTGCTGATGCTAACTTGAATTTGCAATTTTCCTGCCTCAGACGCCTGAATAGCTGGGATTACAGACATGCACACTGAGCATGGAACATGCATTTTTTTCAACAAACATGAGAAGAAAAACTTCAAAAAGTCACAGTAACAATATGTTATTCATATTATTAGAGATCCTACATCTTTCTGTAGTGTTAATTGCCTAGCATTAACATTTTTATTCAGACCGATTTAGCACCTTTTGAGGGGGTAGTATTAGGTATTGAACCAGGGGCACTTAATCACTGAGCCATTTCCCCAGCCTTTTTTTATTTTTTATTTTGAGACAGGGTCTCGCTGAGTTGCTGAGACTGGCTTTGAACTTGCGATCCTCCTGCCTCAGTCTCCCAAGCCACTGGGATTATAGGTGTGCACCACCATGCCCAACAATTATTTTAATTTTTTCTACTTGATGGTATCATAATTCTATAAAACTTTTTTAATTCATTAAAACTACTCCATAAGTTACTGCTATCTGTCAAGGTTTTAAGAAACTTAAAGAAATAAGATAACTCCGTAACAGTCTCCTTACTTCTTTTTTTTTAAAGTTCAAAAAAAACTTTTAAAGAGAAGGAGAGGGAGAAAGTGAGAGAGAAAAAAAGAGAATCAATTTTATTTTTTCATTTGGCCTTTGTTTCTCCAACATTAGTTGTATATGTGGTGCTGGGTTTCAAACCCAAGTCCTTGTACATACCAGGCAAGCACTCCAACCGCTGAGCCATTGCTCCAGCCCAAACTTCAAATTTTTTAAATAAAAAAAAAATTCTGAAAAGAACAGAAAAGTAGGAAGACACTGGTAGCCTTTCCCCAGAATTTATTTTTGAGTAAAGGGGAAGCCTTTGCACATTTAGACTTACTATCTTTTTATTTACATGTACATATTCATTCACTGCTACAAAGAATCTTATAAGTTTTTTAAATTATCTAAATTTATGATATTTGGATCTTAAGCATATTATTGATAGTTATAAAAGGAAAAACCATAATCATATATAGTATGAGATGTAGTAACTCATTAAATCATACAAGGTTTGTAGGGGATGAAGCATGCTCTTAAAATGACATTTAATTTATGGTAGTGCCTTTTTAAAAGGTCACTCTATATTTGCTTTATAACTCTGGAGATAACTATTTGTATTTGCGGGAATAACTGAACATAGAATACAAACCAGGAGTGATATTTAGTTCATTTCCTACAGCTAGACTCCAAACTTTCCCACGAACACTAGGGGGCAATCCCTGCCACCACAATTCTCGAACTCTTCTCGTACTACGCCTAGAATTAAAGGAGGAGAAAAAAGGAGAAAGTTACTTTTTATATCAATAATACTAGTTGCATGATGGTTTACCTATGGTCAAGTGATCAGATGGTTTTTAAGAATATTAAGCATGTAATGCATTCTTTCCTCTGGGTTTCATGCTTACAACAACAAAAGACTACAAAATATACATTACCTCAAAGATGGGCAATATTAATTTGAAGATAACTGCCTTTGTCAGATGCCACTTAAACTAAAGATAAGAGAATCAGAAATATGTGGACAATTATTAAAAAATTTAAAAACCAGGATAAAAGGGGCATAAAATAGTTTGCCAATCCAGTACCAAAAATATAATCACAACGAATCTACTATGAGTACGGCCATAGTCTTTGAGGGGCAGCAGTCTGCTAAAAGAGTATATAGGCTTTACAGTCAGATAGATCAGAGTTCAAATCTAGTATAACCTTGGGCAAATCACTTAACCTAACTTTGAGCTTTCCTATAACATAAATGTGAGCAAACAGGCCTTACAAAAGTACTAAGAAGTATATGCAAGTACTTACGTAATAAAACATAATACAGTAGTCCCCTCACTACAGGGGATTCATTCCAAAATTCCTAGTAGATGCCTGAAACCTCAGGTAATACACAGAACTTAATGTATACTGTTTTTTTTCTATGCATACATACCTATGATAAAGCTGAATTTTTAAATTAGGCACAGTAAAAGATTAATGACAATAATAAAATTTAATTTTTACAACAAAACACTGTAATAAAAATTACATGGATGTGATTTTTCTCTCAAAAAAAATCTATGTTTTTTTCATCCTTTCAATTTAAGCATTCACACTAAGCATGTCTTAGGTCTGAACTGCTGGCATCCCTACTCTTGCACCTGGAGCCATTAATAAGTAAAAGAAGGGTTATTTGAACACAAGAACTGCAATGCCATGAGGGTAGATCTGATAACCAAAACACTATTAAGTGACTAATGGGCAGATACTACACACAGCATGGCTATAGAGAGTGGATATGCTATACAAAGAACAGAATAGAATGGCACAAGATTTCACCATACTTCACAGAATATTGCATGATTTGAAACGTGAATTTTTTTAGTTTTGGAATTTTCCATTTAATATTTCCAGACATGAGCTGAACACAAGGTAATTGAAACTGCAGAGAAATGGTGGATAAAGGGGCACTAATGTATCTATCACAATGTTAATATTCAACAAATCATCAATGTACATCCCAGATGAGGCAGTGCAGAAGATAATCCCAATTCTCCAGTCCAGAGGGAAGATAAAGCATATACAAAAATATTATCAAAAAGCAAAAGGCAAAAGAAGGCAGGAAGTACATTAATCTCAAAGTATGATGATGGGACATTTACAGAAGGGAAAGATCATATATAACATACTTCTCAAATTATGAGAAGGGCATTTTAAAATACTTCAATATTTAATATTTGATAAATGATCTTAAAATGAATATATATTAATTCTAAAACCTGCTACTACATCAATAATGCATCTTGCAATTAATGGTATGCTCAAATTAAGAAAATTTGATAACTAAGGATACTAAAAGTTTCATGAATCAACTAGCATTTTAGATGGATCTCAGTAGAGAGGAAAAATTTTGATAGGCACAGAGGACGGCTAGTAAGAGATGTCCATATTAGAGACTGAGGGATTTATAAAAGCAAAGACATAAAGATAAGCATGGAGATTTTTACACTTTGGTTAGCAGTATAATTTAGTCAAAGCACAAGGTACATGGTAGGAACAAATGAAAACAGAACTGGAAAGATGAGATGTTTGGAGATAAGTTAAATTCAGGAAAAGTATGCTTACTTACATCACTTCCCAATTGGGCAGTATTTCATTGATCCAAATTACCATTGCACTTGCAATATTTTCTTCCTGTTTAAACCGTTCTTTCATTATTCTTTTTCTTTTATGTGCTTCTTTAATTTCTGTTTTAAACAAGTAAAAATTATTTCAATGCAAGTGAGAAACATCAAAACCCC
>PVKS010004262.1:64054-95255 GCA_004027875.1 Aplodontia rufa | reverse complement strand
GTTTTCTTCATTTTCTGACACTGTCCTCTTTTTATACAGGACTTTAAGATATTAATCAAAAGCAGCACCAACTCATATTTTTCTTTCCATTCTATTTTTTATCCTTAAGAAAATTTTTATATCCAAAAAGCATTTGGATATAAATGCTTTTTGGATATAAAAAGCATTTCAGGTTTCTGTCTTTAAGCAGCAACCTGAAATGAGGGATTTACTTTTCACTGTTCTTTTTGGCAAGAGCTGTGTTGGGTTAAAGAGTCTTGGGTTTCAATGCAGCTCCATTAGTAACTACCAGTGTAATAATGGGAAAAATTCTCAAATACTCCAACACTCAGTTTCCTCATCTGTGGATCGGGGACCCTAATGCTTCAGATTGTGAAGATGAAATGAGATCTTTTCCATGTGTATTTCCTGATATCTAGTGCCCATGATACATTTGTCTTTTTTTTTGTTCTCTCTCCCTCTATAACTTACACATGTCTGTTTTTCCCTCCTGCTGTAAGATAGAGGAGGAGGACAATCCTTTTGTTTCTGAGTTAGATCTTCCCATGCCCCACTAAAGACCTTTCTTTGGTTCCTCCCCTTACACATCTTTGATCTCCATGCAACCCTCCTCAGGCCACCTTGCTTGAAGTTGTGCTCTTGGGCTATTTTGCATGTTTTTCTCAAATTTTTGTTGCTTCCCATTTTTTCCCCTGCTGTTTAGATGAGGTTCAAAAATTTCTACATTTTAAAAAAGGCAGAACAAAATAAAGACATCTAAGGGAGAGGAGTTAAGGCTGTCCATCTACTGCAATTGCGCACGAAAAGTGGATGGGTGGATCCCACAGTCCGCCGCTAGAGCAGTTCTGCAGAATGAAGGTGTTGCGCTGGCAAACACAGCTGGGTGGTGGTCAGTGCTTGTCACCTCTCCCTGGGGGCAGAGGTGAGAGGAACTGTAGGTCATGGACAGCTCTTAGCACCTCTAGCTGTATCTCTCCCTCCTCCTCTTTCACATGAAATGTGAGTTTGGGCGAGGTGATAATGGGTGCGCCCTTTCATTTATCCGGTGTATAAGGAAAGTGAGTCATCTTCATAACTTAATACTTAGAAAACAAAATTCCCTTGCCTCATCCCTCACAACCAGTTGCACCCTGGGTCTCAGTACTGTGGTTGATTGCAAGTTGCTGCTTTGGAAAGATTTTTCAATCATCTATGATTTCTGAGGTTGCTTTCTGCTTTAATATTCTGTTTCCTTCACACTGTGCCACAAGGTTCCAGATCATACTGGTGATGAACGGCTCAGTTGCATCTGAGATACGTGGAGTTGGGGGTGGAATTGGGCCCCCCACCCTATATATGTTCAAATCCTTACTCCTGGTACATGTGGATATGGTATAACTTAGAAATGTTGTTCAAATTTAGTTGAGTTAGGATGAAGTCTTACTGGATTATGGTGGACCTTAATTCAATGAGTTGTGTCTATATAAGAGGGAAACTTGGACATAGAATAACACGTGACAACGACAACGGAGATTAGAGTGATGCACTGCAAGCCCAAGGGCACCAGGAATTGCCAGTAATTGCTAGCATGGTAAGAAATGCACAGAGCAGCTTCTCAGAATCCCTAGAAGAAGCCAACCCTGCTTATACTTTGGACTTGTAGCTTCTAGAACTTGAAGACAAAACATTTATGCTATTTAAAACCACCCAGTTTGTGGGACTTTGTTATGGCAACTCAAGGAAACTAATATACCCAGCAAGCTTTAGCTCTTAGAAACTAATATAACTGACTTTTTTGTTGTTGCTGTTAAAGAGAGAGTGATAGTGAGAGAGAGAAATCAATTTTGTTTAGTTTTTCATGTGGCCTTCATTGCTCCGAGACTTCATTGTGTACGTGGTGCTGGGGTTTGAACTCATGTCCTCGTGCATGCCAGGCAAGCACAGTAACCATTGAGCCACCGTTTCAGCCACTAACTGACTTATGTTTAAAGTTATGTTCAGATGTCTCTTTGAAGATGTGTCTCTCCAGTGGGCCTACATGTGGAAATCTGCACTGTGGATCTTTTGGCATTTCCACACGGGAAACCTACAGGTTTTTTGGTCTTTCTAAAGCATTTACTTTTTCATTTTCCATGGATCCTCCTGACCAGCTCCTACTGTGGCTCTTGTGTGGGAATTATTTCAGAGACTAGAACTGAGAAAAGATTTTTAGAAAACAATTCTTGACTCCTTTTACTGATGTAATTTTAATTTATAATTTTCATGTCAGGGTGATTACCAGGAAACTGTTAAAACAAAAAAATTATCCAATCTCCTGACAGTGTCATTATGCTGATGGGGTAATTTGTCCCTTTAGAAAGAACTTTCTTGAATAATTATTTTGGATACTAACTGACAGGCTCAGACTATTTTGGGACTCTGTGGCCTTGTCTCCTGACATGCGTTTACCTTGAGGACAACGCATGTGGCAGGTATTGCCCGTGACTCACTCCTAGCTGTGCTGTTCATGTCTTCAGCAGGCAGTGACGTATGACAAGGGAGGCTTGGAAGACTTGCTGCCAATGTGATTCTTATACAAGACTGGCACAAAGGGTTGTCCTTGGTCCTTACTAAGCATCTTTTCACCAAACAGATTTTTAATGTTATTTGGTGACAATCCAGGAAATTCACTAGCTATGGGGAAATTAATGATAGCCAAGTATGACAATCTTTTTTTGTTCGATGTAGTCTTACATGTTGGAGGGATCGTTGCTACATATTCATACATAAATACATATTGACAAAGTAAGTTAAGGCTGATCCTAGTCCAGGATCTCCCGCTTCATCTGTTCCCCATCTCATGTCGCCTCTCTAATACCCCCGCGCTATAATTGGAAATGAGCATATGCATGAATATTAATTTTGAAATTTCTGAGTTTCTCTGCCTGCCTGTGTATGGTTAGGCTTCTCATGGGAGTCAAGTGTTCCCAGTTACATTGATAACCACCTTCTCATTCCCTCCCCTCTGCCTCTCTGCAAATATTATGTTTGATAGCTTTATATAAGGCTTACAATTTGAAGCTGCCTCACTTCACCTAACACAGGTTTAAATAAACTTGCCTTATATCTGATTCTTAAAATGCAGCTTTAAGAAACTACTTTCTAATTTGTATGAGTATAGAAATGTGGGTTATTTCAATATATTTAATGTGGACATTTAATATGGATTATTCCAACATATTCAACATATAGTAAATATATTTAAAAATACATATAAAAATACTTTCAAGATTTACAAAATACATTGCATTTTCAGGGTGATGAGCAATGAATGAAAATAGTGTTCAAGTAGTGCATCTCCCATCTTGCTTTCCCCTTTTCCCAAAGTGACACAGCAAGAATCTGCTGTGCCTCTCATCTCACTTTTTTGTGGCCTGAATTACAAATCCAAAATTTCCATAGGTTCTGTTTCAAACCACAATTTCTGAGTGCCAAAGTTTTTCCATGTTTAAGATGGAAATGCTCTTTTAGCAATATTGCCTTTTGAGTAGCCAAAGCTCCATGAAGACAGTGTGAGATGTCTAATACTGCACCCAACAAGTGTGAATGCTCATTTTATACGAAAAAATGCCCATTGACAGGTTAAACTTTTTGCTTCCAATGAGTTTTACAAAAAGCAGCAGCAAACCAATAAGAATGTTCTCTTCCAAAAGTTCGCAGATTTCACATCAAGAGTTGATTGAGAATCTACTCTTAAAAAAAATTTTTGGACAAAATCTTAGAATATAATGCAATGCTACTAATTGATTTTGTTTGTCTTGGCCAATGCAGAATTTAATTATTCTAGTGGCTATTAGTTACACATTTTTTAGCTCCTCAGTGCTTTCTAAAATGAGAAAAAAAAAAAAAAAAGCCAAAATGCCCAAAGCAAAACACACTCTAGAAGTTGTTTCCCTGCTATCGGAGTGTAATAAAAGGCTTACGTTTAGAACTTGACCTAAGACATACTTGGGTCTTACCCAGTTGAAATATGTGTTTCATTAAATTAACAACATCCCAAAGTCAGAAAGAAAAACTAATCCTCCAAGTCAGTAGTTGCTGCATAACTTGCAGACGTGTAAGGGCTACAAACATTAGCTTACCATAATTCTATTTTTCTCTGCTCAAATTTTAAGATGGCAACTGTTTGTTTTGATTTGTCTAGGGATTTCATCTTTCAGATCTGTCAAGAATTTTAGTGGCTATGAGAAGAGAATCCAAGATAAAGCTTATTGATTCATGGCTGTGTTCACATAAAAATACAAAATGGAATTTGGAATGGCAGGAGATATAATAATGCTTTGCACATCCAATATATGAGAATTTTCATTTAATGAAAATAGCAATACTTAGTATGATGCTTTTTAAGTTCATAAATTGGTTTCTTTGAATCCATACAGTACACATACACAAGCACACATATGCACACACATTCACATATATGTCCAACTTTCCTATGTAAAAAGACACCCAAACCCAACATCTCTTTAAATTGTTTACACCTATCTCACTTCTGAAATTCTCGAAAAGGTGACACATTCCCACAATAGTCAAATCCTTACTACTATCTGAAACCTGGCTTAATCTGACATTACAGAAAAGCTCTTGGAACTATTAGTGATTTTCTTGCTCCCAAATTGAGTGAATTTTTCTCCATATTTACCATCCAAATATTTTTGTAGCATTTGATTCTGTTGGTTATCCCATATTTCTTTTAGTCTTCCTTTGAAGTATTTACTACTCCTTCTATAAAATGCAGTTTTTCTCTCACCTCTATAACTATTCTATTAGATACTGTTATTGACTCCTCCTTCCTGTCTTCTGGAATATGTATGTATGCTCAAAGATTGCATCTGAAGTCTTTATTTCTGACTTTCCCTCCTCAATATCATCTGTTATCCTCCTCGCCCACTTTCTATAATAGCTGCCTGTGTCCCTCCCTGTCCTCTGCCTCCTGGTTGATGACTGTCTTCCTGCTGTTCTGCAGGCGTGATTACCTTGGTCTTCTGTCCACAATAAATTGACTTCCAGACACGAGATGACTTTTGCCTTCAATTTATGAGGAAGAGGTGTGCCTTCTCCTGTTCAAGAAAAATGCTATTCCCTTCTGCCATCTCTGGGAACAGGATCTTCATGTCTCTGATCCTGAAAAGGGCTGGCCTCTCTGCACTGTTCTCTCTATCCTCGATCCTATCCTGACTTATTCAGCAAGGCCAAGTTTCAGCGAGGAAGAGCCTGTGGATGCTCTATTTCCTTTAACTCTTTCTTCACTATCAGTTTTATTTTAAGGAGAGAAAGGGCTGGAGCCGTGGCTTGGTTGGGGTGCTTGCCTAGCATGTATGCGTGCACGGGTTCAAACCCCAGCACACACATACGCAGCTGAGTGTCAGAGCAACGAAGGCCATGTGAAAAAACTAGAAAATTCTCTTTCTCTGTCCTCCTTTCTTTAAAATAGAATTTTATTTAGTTTTTCATCTCGTTTCCATTGCTCTAACACTTAGTTATGTATGTGGTGCTGGGGTTCGAACCTGGGTCCTTGGGCATGCCAGGCAAGCGTGATACCACTGAGCCACCCCTCCAGCTCTCACTTTCAGTTTTAATGCCAGCCTTGGGACATCTAATTGCTGCACATCAGCCATGTGACATAATTTCTCAGTAGTGATTGACTCCGCCCATCACACTCTCCTTTTTGAGACTTTGCACTTTTGGTTTCTTTGTTTCCTTCCTTCTTATTCCACAAATTGTTCTTTTTCTCCTCCTCCTCCACCTACATCCTTCTCTGTGTATGTGTGTGTCTTTCTCATCATCGGTTATTTGATTTGATTACAAATTTGAACTCCAGTTCTGCACCATGGTACAAATGAGAGTTAGTATTTACATGCCAGACACCACCTATGGCAGTGTCCACATTGTTGGACTTAATGGCTTCTTTCCTGCTCCTCCAGCAACACATTTTAGAGGGCAAATGAGTGAGAGAAGTTTGTATAGGGATCTCCTTGAATCAGTTTTAACTTCTGGGAAAAAGTAAAGACTTGAAAATTTCAGTATTTAACCTTTATCAGTGACAGATGACTGCAGTCCAATCACAATTGATTGTAACACATTAGTGAATCATGATAACATGGTGGGGAAAAGCCCACATGTTAGGTCCTTGAGTGATTGTTGAGCTGACCTGGATTTAATGTTGGTAGTTAATTCCTGGACAATTCTGAACCAAAAATGTGATCTTCCCCAAGACTCATTGTTTATCTTGCAAATAGGTGAAAAAAAATTCTGTGAACGTCCTGGATTGGAGGTCCCTTGTTCTAAAATTCCTAAAATAATGAGGAATATCTTTTGTCTGGGTGTTGATAGTTTTAAATATACAGTTTGTAAGGGCACAAAGATATTATCATTGAGGTGTATCTCTGGAAAAGTAAGTTTCTGGGAGCTGGGAGAGTGAACTGAATCGAATCATACACATTTCCTTGAATTGCTCTAAGTTCCAATATCTTCAAACTTAGAAAAAGATTATATTGAATCTGGGCATCTTACATCCTGAATATGACATATCTGGAAGACATCTTCTCTTGCTTTTAAGGTAACTTTGAATTTCATCCCTCAGTATAAAATTGGAAAGAGATCATAGAGGCTGAGACCAAGTACATTTTCCCTAGTTATTTTTTTTAATAATTTGAAGCAAATACTTCAATCATGGACTATTAAATCTAATTTTCCTTTAATACTTAAGGATCAGAAGGCCAAAATTTGCCCTAGCAATTCACATTAACGCAGTTCATCCTTATTAAAGCTACCTTCTGCCCATGCCTGCCTATGGTTTATCTAAGCCTCCTATTTTTAGCTTACTTCAGTAAAAGCATGCGACAACCCTGTTACAGCAAAGGCGCCACTTTATCTCAGCAACATCAGCCTGGAAAGTTTTTAAAAGGCAGGAACCATGTTGCATACTTCTGTCTCTCAAGTGTTTTGTGCATAATTGATGTGCAATAAATAACTTGGAAAAGATCTTGTCTCATTAATAGTTAAATGTTTATGGGAAATAAGTTTTTTTCAAAGAACAATAATTCATTGTTAGAAATAATTTCTAATAGCACTTTAGTATAATCTAGAGGTTGGAAAACTTTTCTGTAAACAGATGAATAGTAAATCTTTGAGGCTTTGTGGGTCCTGGAGTCAGTTTCATCCACTCAGCTCTGCTGTGTGGCTTAAGAGCAGCTGTAAGCAATGAGACAATTCATAAACAATGTCTGTGCCTATGTCCCATGTAAACTGTCTACAAAAATAGATTCTGTTGCGAGTGAAACTACAGTTTACTAACCTATACCATAAACTTCAACACACACACACTTTTTTTATTAGATGAATATGGAGTTACAATTGAGGGGGAGACATTGTCAAACAATCAAGAACCAATGCATATATACTTAGTTATCCAAGGCTAATGCCATGTCATGGATGCCCAGCTTGGGTTCCCCGTGTTGCTGTTTCCCCCAGAAGATCCCCTGAGTTAAATGGATATCTTGTGGAGGTCACAGATCCCCTCCTGAGATGATTCCCCCATATTCCCACCCTCCAGTCTCCTAGATGTCCTTTCTAAGCCCTTCCCCTACCCTGTCCCCCACCCTACACCTCCAGGTATTCTAGGCAATCATCCCCCTATTGCATTAAGAATCATACAATTTGAGGTTATTACTAGCTTAGCCATCTAACATGCTGCTTCCTGATGTATTCTAGCTTCCACAGATGAGAGATACCATTTGGCCCTTGAGTCTCTGAGATTGGGATACTTCACTTAGCATAATTCTTTCCATCTCCATCCATTTGATTTCAAAAGCCATATCATCATCTTCTCTAATGGCTGAGTAGTATTCCATTGTATATATGTACCAAAGTTTTTGTATCCATTCATCAAGTGATGGGCATCTGGGTTGGTTCCATAATCTAGCTATAGTAAATTGAGTTGCTATAAACATTGATGAAGCCACATCACTATAATATGCTGATTCTAACTCTTTTGGGAAAATCCCCAGGAGTGGGATAGCTGGGTCGCGTAAGGTGGTTCCATCCTTGATTTTTTGAGGATTCTCCACACTGCTTTCCATAGTGGCTGAGCCAGTTTGCAGTCCCACCAGCAGTGTGACAGTGTTCCTCTTTTCCCATAACCCCTCCAGCATCTGTTGCTGTTCGTATTCTTCACTTTTGCCACTCTAACAGGAGTGAGGTGGTATTTCATTGAAGTTTTGATTTGCATTTCCCTTATAGCTAATGATGTAGAGCATTTTCTCATATATTTATGGGCTTTCCAGACTTCCTCTGGTGAGAAGTTTCTTTGTAGTTCCATAGCCCATTTATTCATTGGATTATTTGTGCTTTTGGTGTTTAGCTTTTTTAGTTCTTTGTATATTCTGGATATTAGCCCTCTGTCCGAGGTATAACAGGCAAAGATTTTCTCCCATTCTATAGGTTCTCTCTTGATGCTTTTGACTAAATCTTTAGCTGTGCAAAAACTTTTTAGTTTAATTGCATCCCATTCATTTATTCTTGACTTTACTGCTTGAGCCATGGGAGTTTTGTTAAGGAAGGCGCTGCTGACTTTTACGTCCTGTAATGTTGACCCTACTTCTTTTTCTAGTAAATTTAAAGTTGTTGGCTTAATATCCAGATCTTTGACCCATTTTGATTTAATTTTTGTGCAGGGCGAAAGGTAAGGATCCAACTTCAGTTGTCTACACATGGCTGTCCAGTTTGTCCAACACCATTTGTTGAACAGGCTATCTTTCTTCCATACTATGCTTTTGCCTCCTTTATCAAATATCAAATAGTTAAAGATATGGGGGTTTGTCTCAGGATCTTCTATTCTATTGCACTGGTCTTTAGTTCTGTTTTGATACCAATACCATGCTGTTTTAGCTACTATAGCTCTGTAATATAATTTCAGATCAGGGATTGAGATACCCCCTACTTCCTCCTTCCTGTAGAGTAATGTTTTGGCTAGTCTGGGTCTCCTGTTATTCCATATAAACTTGAGAATTGTTTTCTCTATATCTGTGAAGAATGCCATTGGTATCTTGATGGGGATTGCATTAAATTTGTATAGGGCTTTAGGTAGAATGGCCATCTTTATTATACTAATTCTGCCTAACCATGAGCATGGAATGTTTTTCCATCTACTCAGGTCTTCTGTAATTTCTTTTTTTAATGTTGGATAGTTTTCTTGTAGAGGGCCTTAATATCCTTTGTAAGGTTAATGCCCAAGTATTTCATTTTTTGGAGGAGATGGTGAATGGGAGAGATTTCCTGATTTCTTCTTCTGCTGATTTGTTGCTGTAGTAAAGGAAAGCTAGTGACTTACTGGTGTTGATCTTGTAGCCAGCCGCTTTGCGAAATTGCGTATAAGCTCTAGGAGTTTTCTGGCTGATGTTATTGGGTCTTCTAGGTATAGAATCATGTCATCAGCGAATAGAGATAACTTCCTCTTTTCCTATATGAATTCCTTTGATTTCCTTGTGTTGCCTGATAGCTCTGGCAAGGATTTCAAGGACTATATTGAACAGGAGTGGGGAGAGTGGACAGCCTTGTCTCGTACCTGAATTCAGTGAAAATGCTCTGTCTTTCTCCATTGAGGATAATGTTGGCTGTAGGTCTGTCTTAAATGGATCTGACATAGTTAAAGTAGCTTCTCTTGATCCCTAGCTTTTCCAGAGTTTTGAGCATAAAGTGGTATTGAATTTTATCAAATGCTTTCTCTGCGTCAATTGAGATGATTATATGATTTTTGTTTTTAATTCTGTTTATGTGGTGAATTACATTTATTGATTTGCATATGTTGAACCAGTCTTGTTTTCCTGGAATGAAGTCCACTTGATCATAATGTATTATCTTTTTAATGTGCTTTTGTATCTGATTAGCTAAAATTTTATTAAGGATTTTTGCATCAATGTTCATCAGGGAAATTGGTCTGTAGTTTTCTTTTCTTGACATGTCTTTGTTGGGTTTCGGATTCAGTGTAATATTTGCTTCATAAAAATTGTTTGGGAGTGATCCCACTCTATCAATTTCGTGGAAGAGCTTGTAGAGGATCGGTGTTAACTCTTCTGTGAAGGCTTGGTAGAATTCTGCCGTATATCCATCCGGTCCTGAGCTTTT
This sequence comes from Aplodontia rufa, assembly GCA_004027875.1. Classification (NCBI taxonomy): domain Eukaryota; kingdom Metazoa; phylum Chordata; class Mammalia; order Rodentia; family Aplodontiidae; genus Aplodontia; species Aplodontia rufa. The sequence continues at coordinate 85,112 of PVKS010004262.1, read as the reverse complement.
CTTTTTTGGAAGAGCTTTGATTGCTTCTTCGATTTTGCTATCTGTGATAGGTTGGTTTAGATTTTCAATGTCCTCCTGTGTTAATTAGGGGATGTCCTATATGTCCAAGAACCTGTCCATGTCCTCCAGATTATCAAATTTAGCAGAATATAAATTTTCAAAATAGGTTCTGATAATCTTCTGGATTTTGGATGAGTCTGTTGTGATATCCCCATTTTCGTCTCTGAATTTGTTGATTTGCTTTATTTCTTCTTCCTTTTAGTGAAGTTGGCAAGGGTTCTGTTGATCTTGTTTATTTTTTAAAGAACCAACTCTTAGTTTTGTTAACAGTTTGTATTTTTTTTTTTGTTCTCAATTTCGTTGATTTCAGCTCTGATTGTGGTAATTTCCAGTCTTCTGTTAGCTTTGGGGTTAGATTGTTCCTCTTTTTGTAGTCTTTTGAGTTGAAGCATAAGACTATTTATCTGATCTCTTTCTAGATTTTTGATGTATGCACTCAGTGCTATAAATTTACCTCTTAAGAAAGCCTTCATACTGTCCCAGAGGTTTCGGTATGTTGTTTCCTCATTCTCATTCAATTCCAAGAACTTCTTAATTTCTGTTCTCATTGCCTCTTTTACCCATCCTTCGTTTAAGAGGGGATTATTCCATTTCCAAGTATATGAATAGGTTCTGTTGTTTCTCTTGTTGTTGATTGCTAAGATCACAGCTTTATGATCTGACAGAATGCATGGAATTATATCCACTTTTTTATATTTGTTAAGATTATCTCAGTGAACTAGGATGTGGTCTATTTTAGAGAAGGATACATGAGCTGCTGAGAAGAAGGTAAATTCAGCTGTCTTAGGATGGAATTATCTGTAGATGTCTGTTAAGCCCAATTGATAGAGTTCAGATTGGAGATGTCTTTATTGATTTTTTGTTTTGATGATCTGTCTAGAGTTGATAGTGGTGTGTTGAAATCCCTCAGAATTATTGTGTTGAGATCAAGGAGGGGATTAATGTCTTGGATACTTCATCATCACTAATTTCATCATCAGTGACCTCTGACCCAGTGGTAAGTTCTTCTTCTGAAAATAAATGATGGCTCTTTCAGTTACAGAGTCATTTGTGAGTGACAAGAAAGCATTGAGCTCCTCAGTTTGCCCCAGGGTATATTTGGCTGCAGTAAAACCCCGCATTCTGGACTCCTTTCATCACAGGCACCAACCCTAGGATCATGAAGTTATCTTCAGAAAAAAGCACAACAGTGATATCATGGTGTTTGCGCAAATAGATCACCTAGTATTCTCTTAGTGGTGCAAGACAGCAGATGCCCACCTTCACGTCAATCACAAACAGCAGCCATGTGGTCCCTCACTTCTGTGAACTGAGTGGGCTCTAACTGAAAAACCTTTTGGTTACAACAGGGATGATTTTCAGTGCTAACAATGCCAATGAACTTGCTGAGTGGCGTTGACAATGTGAAAGCTCAATACAGGAAATACAGGTACCTGATACAGCCAGTCGACTGTTCCCTGGAAGTGCCAATATACACCCCTGCAAGACAACTCTTTGAAACGCTCTTGATATACCTAGGAACACCTTAAGTCTTGTCTGTTATATGAATAGATACTACTTCCATGTGGATCCACTTTGATTTTCCCAGGAATGAAAGGGATTCTACTTTCTGCTTCTTTTGTTAAATATTTCTTATACAAATAGCATCTATATATTACTGCTACAATACTCCATGAATTTGGATTCAAGTACTCTCACTATAGTCTCTCACTATAACAAAAATGTTTACTCCTAAACTTACCTCTTTTTTTCTCTTTTAAATGATCCAACTTCATTGAGTGTGAACAGATCAGCTACACATGAAAGAAGATTTGTGTTACAGCTCATGCTGCAAGGGGTAGTTATGATGTCATTCATATTTTTATAGTAATACTAAATAAATTGTTCAATTAATGAATCGATTTTCAAAAACTTTGAAGAACTGATAATCAAAATGATATTTTCTGGCTCTACTGTGGACACCACACAGTCTTTATTCTCCTTAGTGTTCCTTTTAACATATTTTATCACAATGAACTTAAAGTATCCATCTTTTCCTAGTACCAAACATCCATAGGTAAATACCCAGCAGAGTACTTCATTTCTGATTATCAAAACATCTCACGAGCGTAGGAAATCTTGCAAGCTTTTCCGCTATTACATGCGAGGGCCACCATGCTTGACCCTTAGGATTCTTGTCTTTTCTCCACCATTATTAAGAGTACAATTTTAACATGCCAAATAACAATTCATTATGGAAGCTATTCTACGTCTTCCTGCTTTGCAAACTGCATCATGACCTACCGGAGCCTCTTGAAAATCTTCCTGAGTGTTAGGAAGTGAGGATTTGATACGTGTGGCTAAGGTTTTCAGAGGCTGTCTCCAGCAGTCATTGGGGGAAGGTCAGTTTACACTGCTGTTGGGTTCGTCAAACCTCTTTTTTGGCACAGACCCTGGGTGTTAATCCAGGCACAAACCTTGCCATGGCTTCCCATTGATGGGCTGAGGGATTCAAATGAATGGATCAAGGGTCGTGCTGAATAACACTTGGTTCTTATTCTTCAGGACATTGTTTTCTGAATATCCACGACTCATCTTTTGAAACTTACTGAAGGGCCTGTTCAATGCAGTGGTCACCAGTGTAGATTCTGGAGTCCAACTGTCCAAGGCTGCACCCTGGTTCTACCATTTATGGTCTTAGCTAATTCAGATAATCTCTGTACCTCAGAGTCCTCCTCTCCACAGGGCCACTATGTCCCTAGCTGCACCTCTGCTGCCTGGAGTGGCCAGCACTGCCCTTGATCCAGGCACCCAGGACCCAGCATGTAATGGGACAGTGGTACCCTTAAGCACGAGCCCTTTCACATTTATTGGACTATATTTAAAACTCTGTACTTTATAAATAATTGAAAAATTATTGCATAGGCAGATAGTTCCTGTCTCCAGACTTGCAAATGACTTCCGTCCTTTGGAGAAATAACCTCTTTCCAGCTCCAGGGGAAAAAAAAAGTTGTGTCCATTCATAAGTTTATTTCAACATTCATTTGTGGTTCTTTAATTTCAACTTCAAATTGGTCATAATATCTGCTTGTTTCTTTCATTTAATAATTAGCAATTGGTTAAATAAAAGTCTTTGACATGTGTCTATTTTATATCTGTATGAAATTCATGGTCTTATCCTTTTAAAAATATAATTTAACAATTTTCACTGGCTTGGAACAGTACTTTTTTACTTGACTATATCAACAATCTTTCCAGTCATTACATATTTTAAGAATTGTTAATATTCTGTTAAGTGATTACACTATATTCTAAAAAATGTGTCTTGTATTGTTGGAAAACAATGAATAACTTTTTCTTGACAAGCACAGATTCCTCTCTTAAGAACATGCAAAATGTGGGAAGTCATAAAGTGTGTCAAAAGCCTGTTACTTAATTTTTTGGCACAGTGTTTGTTTGCTTTCAGTTGACTTTCTGGAGGACATGGGCCAGGGGACATAAAGGCCAGTGCTATTTTCATGGTTCTGTTTGTTGACAGAGGTTGTGTGTGTTGCTACTGTGAATATAAAGAGCATTTTGGGGAAGGCACTGAGCCCTGGCCTCACCAGAGGAACACAAGAGGTTTAGGACATTCCGTACACTTTGATTCTTGACTTGGCTGAGAATACCCATCCAGGTTCTGGTTTGGCTCGCAATTTATTTCAGGAAGATAAAATCACCACTGTTCTCCTGAGCCTCACATTTCCATTGCCAGGTCCTCCTGCCTTATCTTTATTGTGGTAGTGCACTGCCAATAATGGCTAGACCTTAATAGAAATGTCTTATACTTTTTATAAAGTTTAAAATGTAAGCCAGTTGGAAAACGAGTCATGCCAACTTTTACCTGTCCTGAAAACTGTTTAACTGTCAACCTCCTTTCCTGCCTCTGTCCCCTTTCTTCACTCTTTCACTCAGCATTCTTGTTCTTTCATAATTATAAGCAAATGACTCTGAGCGGTGAGTGCCTAGTCTCAGGATAATTTTTTGAACTTCTTTTCAGGAAACCAAATACATAAATATTTCATGCACGGAGGGAAAGGCAAAAGATGAAAAATTTCAAAGTGGATCTTAGTTACAGGACTAGAGTATTGAGGTGAAAATCACCTTCCCCAACATTCAATGAGACACACCACGTTAAAAATCAGTTGTGGCATCCCCAATATCTTTAATATTTTTTCTCACTTGATTACAAAAAATATGTAAAGTGTGACACTTTCAAGATCAACCAATACTTTATAAAATGGTGCTAAGTTAAATGCAGAGTCCAGAAACATGATAGACTTGTGATTTTCAAACTGAAGAGCATTCGAAAGCTTTAAATTTTGGGAATACCTATTTAACAATTAGGGAAGAAATGCCTTTTTTAAGTATCTGCTATTCCTTTAGTAATCTCTCTCCTTAAAATAGCATCTAAATTAAACACCTGTCTATAAAAAAAAAGATCTTAGACTTTTTCTTGCAGGTTAATAACTAAATGGCAATTCCAATTAGAAATTAATCCTAAGGAAGGTAAAAATGCGTATTAGAGGCATATTCAACCTCATTAATATTTGAACTACTGCCAATTAATGCTGAGGCAGAATGATTGCAAGTTCGAAGTCAGCTTCAGCAATTTAGCAAGGCCCTGTCTCAGGGGAAAAAAAAGTATTATTTCAACATCTTCACCATTTTTAGGTGTGGAGTTCAGTGGCATTAAATACCTTCACATGATTGTACAACCACTGCAACCACCGGGCATCTCTGGAACTCTTGTATCTCTCCCAGCCTCAGCCAACCACCCTTCTACCTTCTGTCTCTGTGGATTTGACCACACTGGATATTTCATGTAAGTGGAATCACTTGCTAGTTGGCCTATTTCACATAGCATGATGTCCTTAAGATTCATCCATGTTGTAGGATTTTATGAATTTCTGTCCTTTTAAGGAATAAATATATACTAGGAATTTAAATAAATAATAAATAATATTATTTATAAAAATAAATACATGATAGGAATTTAAATGTATAATAAAGTAATAATGATATTTAGAATAATCATGAAGGAATTGCTTTTACCTTTTCGTTGTTGGGAATAATGCTGTTATGAACATGGGTGAACGGATACTGTTCAAGCTCCTTCTTGCAGTTCTTCCGGTTGAATGGTCAGAGGTGGAATCGCTAGGTCATATGGTAATGCTGTTTTCAACTTTTTAAAGAGTTGTCGTACTGTTTTCCGGAGTGGCTGTACCATTTTAAATTCCCTATACCAATACACAGGTTCCAACTTCTCCAATCCTCCCGACCCTTGTTGCTGTTTTTTTAGATGGTTGACATCCTAATGGGTGTAAGGCAATATCTCACTGGGGTTTTAATTTGCATTTCCCTAATGACTAACGATGTTGAACTTCTTTCCGTACACTTCTCGGTCATTCATATCTCCTTGGAGAGATGTCTGTTTCAGTCCTTTGCCCATTTTAAAATCAAGTTATTTTTGTTTTTGAATTTAAGCATTTGCTTTTTAAGCTTTTATCTTTCAACTGATACAGAAAAGCAAAAAAATTGTACATATCAATAGGGGACATTATGTAATGCTTAAATCAGATTGAGCACACTTATTTCCTCAAATGTTTATCATTCCTTAATGGTGAAAACTTTCAAAATCCTTTTGTCTAGATTTTCAAAACGTATAGTTCATTATTGTTATGTATGGTTATCTTTTTGTACAATAGGGTTCTCATACAAACTGACCTAATTTAACATTTCCATCCGTGGTGTACAAAGGTTTCCTTTTCTTTGCACCCTGGACAGCGTTTATTGGTCTTGTTTTAGTATTTTTAATAATAACCATTCTTACTGTGGTTTTGATTTACTTCCCTGATGATTAGTGATACTAACCACTTTTAATATACTTGTTGGCCAAGAGCTAAACAAAAACTTCTCAACAGAGGACATTGAGCAAGCCATAGACTACATGAGAAAGTGTTCTAAATCATTAGTAATCAGAGAAATGCAAATCAAAACTACATTAAGATTTTTACCTCACTCCAGTCAGATTGGCAAAAATGAAGAACATAAGCAATAACAGATGCTGGAGGGATTTAGGGGAGATAAGAACACTAGCACACTGTTGGTGGAACTGCGGATTGGTAGAGCCCCTATGGAAAGCGGTGTGGAGAATCCTCAAAAAATCAGGATGGACCCACCATATGATTCAGCTATCCATCTTCTGGGTATTTTCCCCAGAAGAGTTAGAATCAACACACTACAGAGAGTCAGAAAAATCTATGTTTATAGCAGCTCAATTTATAATAGCTAAATTGTGAGACCAACCCAGATGCCCCTCACTGGATGAAAGGATCCCAAAGCTCTGTTATATATATACAGTGGAGTTCTACTCAGCAATTAGAAGCAATGAAATTGCAGCCTTTGAAGGTAAAGGGATGGCAAAGAAAGAAATCATGCTAAGAAAAGTTAGCCAAACCCAGAGAGTCAAGGGTCAAATGTTTTCACTCATTTGTGGAGGCTGGAGCTAAACCCAGGCCTGTATGAAAGGCAGCCAATCTCATGTATTAGACCCAACTAAGGTGTAGCAATACATATTCTAGGGGATATATATCAGGGAGGAGGGGGAAGGGGAAGGGAAAAGGATCTAGGGAGTAATTCTGATTTAAGAACATATGTATATCATATTGTTACTTTATATGCATTTTTGATTGTACAATAACCAAATTTCTTAGTAAAAGCTATATACCTGTTGGCCATTTGTACGTCTTCATTTGAGAAATGTCTATTTAGGACAATGTCAATGTTTTACATCAGTTGCTGCTAACAGAGCATTTTGATTTGATGTAATCCCATTTGTTTATGTCTGCTTAAAGAACTATTTTCTTTTCAAGGGTCTCTCTGTGTTACCCAGGTTTAAGTACTTCTTTTGTGTGTGCTTGTAGAAGTTTAGAACTTCAGAACAAACTGAAGGCCATCAGAACATTTTTCATATAATATCCAGATTAGTTTCTGGGATAATTTGAAGAAATTACCAGCTGATCATTGGGAGAACTCTCTGGAAGATATAAAATAATTCCTGCAATAGGGAGGAATCTAGAGAGAATTCTGGTTTAAGAATATATGCATATCATATTGCTACTTTATATGCATTTATGATTGTACAATAACTCAACTCCTTAAGAAAAAAATTAATAAATAATTCATGCTTCCTGTTTGAAGGTAAAAAGATCCAGTGAGATTACTTATCCACATTATTCATCTAAGCTCATCCTAAGGAAGACAGGTACTTAAAGATGTACACCCTACTTTATAACTAATGTTCATGGATATGACTAGGTAGAGTTGACTGAAATAATTCTGTAGCACAGCAAGTAAATATTACCAAGTTTCAAATAAGGGGCAAGTTCTCAGATGGTTCTCTTTCAACTTAGGCTTCAACAAAGGGGTCTTTCTGAGGATGGCTTATTAGTGTCTCAATAAAGACTGATAAAAGTGCTTACTTATCTTTAAGTTGAGGGAAGTGAGGTTGGGGAGTGGTCTAATCATTTCCCAAAATCTTACGTCTTAGCATCACTACACTGGAAATCAAGCCTTAAACACATCGACCTTCGGGGAACATTCCAGATCCAAACAGTAACACCAACCTAATTCATATCTTTCTCCAGCACATTCCATCCCAGCAGGCCAGTCTCCTCTTCATCCCGAGCACACACTATGTTCCTCTGGATGGTATGCATCTCAGAGCACAGGCTATGCAATTAATGTGACTATTTTTCTAACAAACTGACCTCAATTTTAAACTATTCTCTCTTAGAATTTCAATAAAATTAGAGTTTCCCTGGATCCAGGTCATAGGGGCTTGAAGTGAGCTAAGGCACCAGGTGGGTATCCTGTGCTTCCTTGAAGTCCTCTGTTCAGTGTGTCCTCATTTCTCTCCTCTCCCCAACTTGAAGAATAATTTCCAAAAAGACTAGATCTCACTCATATCCACCCCTGACTTTCTTTTCCATTCTGATAATATAAACTTTTTTTCTCTCTCTTTCTTTTTGGTACAGGGGGTTGCACCCCAGGGTGCTGTACTACTAAGCTCTGTCCCTAGCCCTTTTCATGTTTTCTTTTCAGGCAAGGTGTTGCCAAGTTGCCCAGGCTGATCTCAAACTTGCCATCTTCCTGCCTGTACCTCACTAGTTGCTGGGCTTACAGGCATGTGCCACTGATTTTGGCTTTAAAAAACGAGAAGGAAAAGGAGCAGGAGGAGGAGAAGAAGGAAAGTGCCATCTCTTTTTTTTTCTCTGTTGCTACATAGTTTTCCCAAGGTCAGGTGCATAACCCAGCCTCACTGTCTGAAAGGGGGAAATGGTGAAGCTGTGGAGTGTGGGTGGGGATGAAGCCCTGGGGATAAGCTGTCAATTATATTCAAGTTGTTTTTACTCATTCTACTTTTCCTACTAGCTGTACCTAAGTTGTTCTTCCTTGTACTTATCTTTCTCTACTATAGCTCTTATCATTTATATCACACCATTTAACACTAAGTGTCTTAAGATTTCTGTAGAATTGAATTACTTCTGAATCATCCCTGTCATGGGTTTTTTTAACCCAATGATTCTCAAAGTGTGATTCCTTGGGCCAGGAGCATCAACCTTGTGTTAGTCAGCTTTCCATTTCTATGACAAAACACCTGAATTCATCAAATTAAAATGAGGAAAGGTTTATTTTGGCTCATGGTTTCAGAGTTTTCAGTGCAACAGGTTTGGCCTTATTGCTTTGGGCCTGTGGCAGCACGGTACATCACAGCAGGAGTGCCTGGCTGAGGAGGCCTGGCCACCTCATGGCAGAAGAGAAGCCACAAGAGAAAGGAAGAGGAATGGGCCAGGGTCCCAATAACCCTCAAAGGGCATGTCTCCCAGTGACCTAACTTCCTCCACCTAAATTCCACCTCTTAAAAGTTCTAACACCTCCAAATAGTGTCACAGGGCTGGGGACCAAGCCTTCAATGCCTGGACTTTGAGGGACATTCAAAATACAAATACTAGCAAACCTCAGGGAAACCCGTTAAAAATGCAGATCCTCAGTTGCCTCTGTAGATGTGCTGAATTGGGAATTTCGGGATCGGAGGCGGAACCTGTGCTTGGACAAGCCCTCTATCATTCTGTGATGCACACTCCAGTTTGAGAGTTCCTGAATTAATCTACATTACTGATGGAAGGAGAGGCCAACTAGGAGACTCTTTCCTATGCTCGATTATCTCGAAATGATGGGGCACGCATAACTTCTCTCACTCGTAACTCAAAGCCCCATGACTACTTTTGAAAAATTTTGCCTCTTTTTAGTCTTAAATCTAACTGACATCTTCCAACAATTGCTTGTATTTCGCTTCCTGGACTCATAGAAGTCAAATCTCCTTCCCACATGACCGTCTTTACAATATTTCGATTTATGCTCCTTGGCTTTCTCTTATCTAGGCTGGAAATGGCGTGACTTCAGAAGCCCTTCACTGTCGTGCTTGTGCGCCGCTGAGCATAATCCTGTTGGCTTATTATTTCTCTTAGAAGACCTTTGCGTAGGGCAGTGCTGTAATTCGTGCAAGACTACAGTGGTTCTCAGCTCCTTGTTTCGGGGTACAAAACTCCCAGTATTGCAGGCTAATATGATCTTGGTTTGTTAGTTATTGGCAGCCATGTTATTAATGTACACAGGTATTTTGTCAACTGAAAGTCTTTCTTATTTTCGTCCCCTATCTTGGTCTTTCTTACAGACACCGGTCCTATCTATTCTAACCTCTTGGGACAGTTCCTTGGATGCAAATGTGTAATTATGTCTTCTGACTTTTACTGACTGTCTTTGCCTTGACTATCTGATGTTTAACTGGCAGAATTCATTTTTGGTGGGGAATACATATCTCTTATGCCTTGGAAATAGTAAATACTCAATAAACACTTTTGAAAATTTTGTTGATATAGTGATATAAGTATTCAGTATAAAAGAGGATTGGTATCTTTTTTTGTGTTCCACAAAAAGTGTTTCTTGCCAGTAGATTCATTACTCCTAACCCCACAAGCTGTGACTAAATATAAGATAAAAATGCCACTTGCTTTTAGTAGCAAGTATCAGCATAAAACATTGCTCTTTAAAGTTGTCCCATTGGATGATTATTTCTCAGTCTATAATCTGTCAAAATAGTTTTCTGGTTTCTTCTGTAGAATTGCTTTCAGAAGCTTCTTTATGAATAATGCAGGAGAAACTCATTTCATCCTAGTGGTGAGGTGACTCTTTGATCTACGTTGGAATTTGTCCCTATTGAACCTCTTAAAATCAAATTGTACATCTCTGAAAGATATGTAACCAAATGTGGTTACATGTATGTAATATATTTTTAATTACACACATGTAATCAAAATTTAAAAATTTGTTCTCATAGCACTTGGCAGCAACTCCAATAAAAGAGCTTCTAAAATCCATCTGACAAGAGAAATGACCAGGTGTTTGGGAATACCTACCAGTGGACGTATAATAATAACGTGTGAGTAAATGACAGAAGAAATCATTACATACGTGCACCCAAGGAACCGTCTGTCCAGATACAGAATAGAGGACACGTGATAGCACTAGTGTCTGTAAGAAAGACCAAGACAGGAGTGGGGGGACAACAAGATTTCAGTTGAGATAAAGCTTCACATGAATTAACAAAATCAACATATAATATGTGCAAATTCTTCTTATGGTGACTTTGCTTTATGTATTTATAGCATTAAATTTCTTTTCCCCAGTAGATAAAAAACACAAACATATTTGGCTATGTTCCAGAGAACCCAAACCCTTGAGGATAAAGGTAACTGCAGCCCCTAAATGATAGAAAATGAAAATATATTCATCGAATGTTATAAACTGTACTCAAATCAGCAAGACTAAGAATTTAATCATTAAGTGGGAACAGGCATGTGCTTTTTAAGTAAAGGGCATAGAGCTTCCTATTTAGGATGCGTGGAAAGAGAATGTTCAATAGGTTCCAAGAATATGCAGGCATGCTGTCCTGGGTCCTCTGGAGGTGGCACTGATCGTCCTCTTTCACAGTAGAGAAAACTGCCCCTCAGACCTCTCTTTTCCTCTCTGTTTCTTCTATTTCCTTTTCCTTCCCTCTTTATTTTTTCTCTTTCTTAGTGTGCTTGTGGTTTAGTTCCGGTAGAACTGAATGTTCAGAAACTCAGTTTCTGAGCTAAATTTTCATCAATTGATCTAATTTAGTCATTGATAGTTCTCAGGGAAATATGACACATTGATTTGGCAATTAATGGCAATTATCACTGCTCTCCATTCGCTGTGGCCTGGATAACTGAAAATGTGAAGCTATTGTGGGTCCTAAGGGAGTGATGGAGATCAGGCGTGCACACAGTCAACAAGGGAAGTCCTTCCTTCCTCTGAGGATGTCTGCTTTGTTAGGTGGGTAATAGGACTTAGAGGCTGTTATTGAGATGGGAATTCTCTTTGACTCTGGTGAGGCTGTTGGGCCTTCCTAATGTATTTTATCTATTTACTTATTTTTTGGACTGGGGGATTGAACACAGGGGTACTTAGCCACATCCTCAGTCCTTTTGCATATTTTATTTTGAGACAGGGTTTTACTAAATTGCTCAGGGCTCACTAAATTGGTGAGGCTGGCTTTGAACTTGTGATCCTCCAGCCTCAGACTCCTGAGTTGCTGGGATTACAGGTGTGCACCACCACACCCGGCCCTAATGTTTTTGTTTTTGTTTTTGTTTTTTTAAGAGAGAAGGACAGTGAAAGAGAATCAATTTTTATTGAGTTTTTTGCATGGCTTTCGTTGCTCTGACACTTAGTTGTGTACATGGGTGCTGGGGTTTGAACCCGTGTACTCACGCATGCAGGGCAAGAGCTGTAATTACAGAGCCACCGCTCACCACCACCCGCCCCCCCCCCCCCGGCCCTAATGTATTTTTGAAGGATGTGTTTTGAATGAGGAATGGTTCCTGACCTCTGCTGTGGCCTCAGCTTGAGGCTCAGCAGCCCTCTGGCTGTCACTTAGTTGGATGGACCGCTAAGTGGAGCACAGCTAGACAGGAACTAGAGACTCACAGCAGATACGGGCAGTGAGAGCACAAGGCCTGGGGGAGGAGGTGGGTATGGAATTGGTGGGGGACCTGCGAGTTGGAGAGGTGGCTATAAGGGGAGGGGTAGAGAGCTGGGAACACAGGCAAGGCCAGGGTGGAGCCAAGATCCAGGGGTGGAGCTGGCTGACACTGAGTCAGTGCCCATGGAAGCAAAGGTGGGCACAGACTTGAGTCTCATCAACGAAAGCGAAGGCAAGAAGGGAGCCAGAGGATGAGGCTGGGCTGAAGCTTGAGCAAGTCTGGCCCCGCAAGAGGCAAGAGAGGGGCAGTGGAATTCTGGTGTTACTTTTTCCAGCCCTAGCTGTCTGTTATTACTGCTCAAATACTCCCGGTGCAGAAGATTCAGTGCCCGAGGCACCCTAAAGGAGCTTAGTAGCTTCTGACCAAAGGTCAGATGGATTGAGACAGAGCCACTGCTCCAGTGTCTGTCGCCTGGACTAAGGAGTCTCCTGACTGCTGGGAAGCTTCACCCAGAGGTCACAGAATCTTTGTTGAAACTGCCCAAGCTAAGTGGTACAGAGTTCAAATGCTTCTAATGCTATAATTAGCAAAGCATTTGTCATTTCAAAGCTATCAGGGATAGAGTTTCTCATCTTTTTTTTTTAATTTTATTTTTTGAACCTTACAAGATTTTAACAAAATAATATAAAATGTGTATAAAATGTGTAAATATTCTGGATGTTGTAATTATCCCCAGGAGTGCCCCCCTAATTACCCTCCCTTATCCCTCCCTTCCCTTTCCCTTTATAGCTCTAAAAAAAAAAGTATTAGATTATAAAGCATTACATCTTATCTGGATTTAACTCATGTTACTAGACCATCTTTCTCACTGTCCAGGGTCTAGTCCCCACCTCCACAGATGAGTGGAGACAATTGACCCTTAGATCTCTGGGTTAAGCTGATTTTACTCAACATGATCTCTTCCAGAGTTTCTCATCTTAACAGGTGATTTTTAATTTTGGGAATATATGTGCATAAACACATTGTACATGTATATATGTATAGTCATACATACTACACATGCGTTTCAGCATAAATGACATAATACCTCATTTGTAGGTATTATAAAGCGTAATTTACAAAGCATAATTTACACGTATATAAACATCCATCCATCCACTCAAACTACACGTATATAAACATACATCCATCCACTCAAACACATATATATTACTTATTCTTTTAAAAATTTGCTATTTTAAAGTGTGATTCTGGTGTTGGAGATATCTGGTTATTTTGGACCAGATTTCTTTTTTCTGGGAAGAACCAAGTATTTGGCTTAAGGTGAAGGTGTAGAAATGTACGCCTGCTTGTGTAGCAACATAAAAACCGCTATACAAATGAGTGCTTAAAGAACAAACAGAACACACCGTGACCATGCGGTTGAAGTAAATGGTGACAGGAAAAGCGACGAAGAGAACAGGTGGCATTCAGATGAATTGTGGTGGAGGAGAGTTTCACTTGGCTGATGACAACTCTTCTCTACGCCCCTGGTATACTTGGTTGCTGTTAATATAGTAGGAATAGAAGAGTGGAAAGCTCAGGAACAAAGGAGCTGGGATCGTCATCTCTCCCTTTTTGTGGTTCAGTGTTGTTTGCAGATCTGTGAGAGACTGAGGTGGTCTGAGATGAAGTTCCTGGTCAGGAAAGAGGCCCTATTTCCCCCACCCAGGAAGACACTTGCTGTGAGATAAGGCAGGGTCTCGGGTGAATATGTGTCGCACACACGGGCCTTCCAGATTACCCAGGAAGGCGGGTTCCAGGTTGCTCATCTTGATCTCACTACAACTCTACAGTGTAGGCCCTGATATCACCCCAGTTTTAAATTTAGGCTCAGAGAGGTTAGCAAACCTGCCCAAAGTGAGGGGTTAGGAGGCAGCTCAGAACCGGACTTGAACTTTACCCATCTCCAGGAAACTGTCCACAGGCTGAGGTCTTTCTAGGGCTTTCTCCTCCTCAACTTCCACTTGACAGAAGAAACCACTTCAGTGAGCACGGTCCTGGCGATCAGAGGAAGAGAACCTAAACGGCTTTGAGGTTTCCCTATGTGTCCCTTCAGGGTGATGGTTACGTAACTCAATCCACATTTGTGCCTGACTTCTGTGGGGAAAAACATCCATGCAGAATCCATTATTCTGTGGCCATCGAGAGATGTTTTTTCTCTATGTAAACTTGGTCTTTTGGGGCCTTAGTGATCTCATCTGTAAAATGAGGGTGCTTTGAAGTCATTATTAAGGTTCTTTTCATGCTCTGGTGTTTGTGCGTCCTGGAATTTCTAAGTTTTTTCTGGTATTTAACCTTTGACCTCAACTTCTTTAGCACTGTGATCAAAACTAATCTACCCGAGTTAAATTGTATGTGACAGGTAAAGAAGCCTGGACAAAGAGCTGGGGAAGGTCTAGAGAGGGAGAGGGCAACCGTGTGTTAAATGGAGTTGAAAGGAAAGAATTCAGAACCTCAGAGCCCAGTGGGCAAAGCAACAGAGGCAGCCTCCCAGAACCAACTCCTAGAGGGATGATGGAGAGAAGTGGGAAGGATTGGCTGTGCCCTAGTGGTGAGCAGACTTGGCCATGGCAGGGGCGCGCTTGGCTTGGCTGCCTGGCTAGCCCATCTTGCTGTCGAGCCTGCACTCCAGTGCTGGTGTAGCGACTGTCGCCATCACCCATCACTGTATTCCAACTACACAAAGCTTTCCGAGTCTTAGTTCTGTTGAACCAGAAAACTGACACTAATTAAGAGAAATGTTTTTAAAAAATCGCAAAAACACAAGCGGTAAGCAAACTTAACAGAGGGTACGTTTTGGTTTACTTTCTTAGTCCTTCTTTCTCCTCCTCCTCCACCTTTTTCTTTTTTTCTCAGCTGCCCACATCTTTTTTCTGCCTTTCTCCCCATTTTCTTATTTTTCTCCCACTCCCCTGACACTTTATTGAGGCTCAGGTTTAAAAGTCTGTGTTGGGTACTGTGGCCAACGGAAAAAAATGAGCCATAGGTCCAGCTTCCTAACTTGCTTTCCAGCCACCAGGAGAGATATTCAGGTGATGCAATGTGGATTACAAGACAATGCACTCTGAGGTACCTATTCTTCACCTCTGCTCCCTGCAGCCCAGTCCACAAATCTGCTGATATTCTCTTCCCTCCCTTTGGACGGCTGGCGCCAGGATTGGGTATCTAAATGCCTAATGATTTCCCCTAAGCTGGTAGGAGGGGGGTCTCTTAAGGTTCATCATGTCAAGCAAATTCCAGATACACAATCACTCTCGCCAGCTAGGGTTTCCTTTTCTTTTGATTGAGACAGATTCTCAGAGGGCTTAGAAAGAAAATAAGTCCCAGCATTTCCCTTTTTATTAGTAATGACAGGATTTTTAGAACTTTATCAAGTGCATCCTGTTACTGTCTAATCCTTGTATTATCACTCTGTCCATCATCAAGTCATAGATGAAACAACTCAGGAGGCTTAAGTGACTAGTCCAAAGTAAAATGGCTAGAGGTAGAATTTAACGTAAATTCCACTAACTCCAAGGTCCAAACTCTTTTCACTGCCTCCGTGCTTAAATTACAAAGGGCAAGTTCCACACTGTCATTTTACTCCTCTCCAAAGCAATTCTATTCCCCCACACTTTTTTTTTAACCAAATCTTAAGGTGAAGCATATGTTTGAAGCTAGGCTACCTACTTTGAGGTACAGTTGGACACCATCGTGGTCAAATAATGAACAACTGATTTGGTTTTGACATCAATTGCAAAAACTCTGCTGTGGTAGTCAATTAAAACTTTGATAACCAGAAAAACTCTCCACGTGGCTTAATTCTTAAAGTTGAGTTTTTTTTGTCTTAAAAATTGACATATGGGGGCTGGAGCAGTGGGTCAGCGTTATAGTACTTGCCTGGCACGCTCAGGGACACGGGTTTGAACCCCCTAACCCCAGCACCATGTACACAACAGAGTATAGGAACAACGAAAATCACATTAAAAACTAAATAAAATTGATTCTCGTTCTCTCTCTCTCTTTAAAAAAAAGTGACTAATGCTTAATTGTAAAAACACAATCTATTGCACGAAAGTTCATTGTGTAAAACATATGGATTTACAGGCACTAATAAGAGCAAAAGGTAATTTTAAGTGTTCTTTCTGGTTGTATTATACACAAATTCAATGCCTATTTATCAGAACTGTAGAGGCTTCCAGGGGAAAAATACCTCTATTTCAAATTGAAAGCTTAAAAATATTATGAATTTTATAGCTAATTTAGTTCAAAAAATGACAAAAGTAAAGTAATGGATTGTCGATTTTTTTGTATCTTAGATAGATTATATCACTCTTGCTGCATTAATATTAATGTGTCATGTAAATATTCTACCAATATGCTCCTGTTGTTACAACATAATAATCAATAGGGAAAACTTTAGCATTAAATTGAGATGAATTTCAACAGATCAGGAGATTAATTTGTGTTCATTCTTTCCAAATGGAATTTGCATTGATTGTTGAGTGAGCCAGGTCATGAGTCTCTTCCAATGGTTTCTCATGTCATGTCTACATGGTACATAGATTATTAATGGTTCCACTCACTTCCCTGGGTGTTAACTCTTTCATCTGTAGGTACAGATTATATTGCATTAAAATAGTGCCCGGCACATAGCTAACACTTAATATGGGCTTGCTATTAAAATTTATGAACTTGCTATTAAAATTTATGAATATATTAAAATAAATTTTTAATATATTCAGTGTTTTTTAAAGAGAGAGGGACAGAGAGAGAGAGAAAAAAATCATTTTTATTTAGTTTTTCATGTGGCTTTCGTTGCTCTGACATTCCTTTGTGTACATGGTGCTGGGGTTTGAACCTGTGTCCTTGCTCATGCCAGGCAAGCGCTGTAACCACCGCCCTTCCCCTCCAGCCTGCTATGAACTCTATTTTAAGAGCAGGTAAACTGTTAATAAAGTTGCCTGTAACAATTGTGACTTAAGATAAGACCACCACTGGGGAGACATAGTAAACCTCTTTAAAAGGGTAGCTCCAATCTCCTACCTACCATAGCTTACCATCATGATGGGAGTTTGGAGAGAAGGACGTTGACATTTGCGGGCTGAGGTCTTCTGATGGCTAGAGCTGAGCGCAACATTCAGGCCTCAGTGGAGCTCTCGATTTTCAACAGCTTTGCCAAACTATGGTTCTGGCGAACAGTCATGGAGAATGAGCAGTCCTTGAACCAAAAAAGCTTAAAAACACTGCATAACAAAAGCTCTCTCTTCTTGGAGATTCACAATACTTCTTTGTTTATGTAGCAGAGGCTTTGAGACGTATGTGGGGGGAAAGAGTCTATTTTAACTTAATTTCGCCTAGTTTTTTCAAACTTTCTTGACAATGGAACCCTTTAAAAATATACCACTCCAAATAGCTGTATAGCAAGTCTTCTGTAGATTATATCCAGAGAAATACTGACTTAGGGAAAAACTTAAACTCAGCTACTTTCCCTTTATATTCACTCATTTAAAACAAAATCGTGCCCACACATTGCCTTCCAAATTTACCTTTGCATATATATTTAAGTGCAAGAAAAACTTACCAACCATGTGGTAGGTACTGAATGCATAAAACTTAGGAAGTGAGATCAGAAGCCACATATTTGAAATTTTTAAACATTTTAAGACTGTATCTGTGTTTATATTCCCATACACATTTATTATGAATTATGAAGAAAATAAAGAAGAAACTGGGAGAGTTTTTCATAGGGGAAAAAAACTACCATGTTGGGATAAATTTGCCTCCCATAATCTAGGCTTGGGTGTTTCGAAGCCTTGTTCAAATATCATTTAGTGCTTTGTGTTAACAGTGCTGAGCTTGCTCTAGAAACATTTGGCAGTCGTGTGCTTTACAATTTATGTTTTATGATGCATTTTCTCTATATTATGTTACTTATTTGTTGATGCATAATAAATTACCCCAAAATTTAACATCTTAAGCAATGGACATTTATTATCTCACATTTTCTGGGGTCTGGAAGTGGGTATGGCTTAGCTGGGTCCTCCAGCTCAGGATCCATTGTAAGTTTGCATCCAAGGTGCTGAAGGGGGCTGTGGTGACCTCTAGGCTCAATAGCAGGGAGGATCCTCCTCTAGACTCACTCAAGGGATTGATGGCAGGATTTAGTTCCTTGTGACCATGGGACTGAGGGCTTCAGTTGTTCGCTGCTGCTGGCTAGAGGTCTCCCTCAGATCCTGGCCACATGGACTTTTTTCATAAAGTGGCTCACAGCCTGGCTTTCATTAGTGGGAGCGTATAAGAGAGCAGAAGAGGGGGGCCAGGGGGAAACCAGAATATTTTTGTGACCTCACTTCATAGTGACATTCCATCACATTTGCCACTTCCTGTTCATTAAAAGCAAGTTGTATTTGTGGAGGCTGGAGCTAAACCCAGGCCTGTGTGAAAGATACTCAACGTTATGTATTAGACCCAGCAAAAGTGTAGCAGCACATAGTGGGGGAAGGGGATAAGAGGCGGGGAGGATAGGGAGGGATCTAGGGAGAAAATCAACCATGTAACATACTCTTTACCCCCCGGAGAATCCAAATAATACCTATGCAATCATTTAATTCTGGAAAATTCACAACCTTAGCATTTATATTGTTTGTAGGGGAGAAATACAGATGATTCAAGAGACTAGCATATGGGCAATGTGTGGGTAATTCTGGTTTAAGAATATATGCATACCATATTGTTACTTTATACACACTTATGATTGTGCAATAATTCTACTCCTTGATAAAAAATTTAAAAAATAGCAAGTTGCCAGGCCCAGCCCACACTCAAGGGGAGGAGATTGGTAAGGGACACATGTATTAGGAACTGAGGATCACTGGAATCATCTTAAAAACCGCCTATCACACCTATTAATGACTGGTGTATGGGGTAGGGATGCTGTTTCGTTAAGTCGATCTGGTACTTTGGAATATGTCAATAGTTGTCTGATTTTTTTTTTTTTTAAGAGAGAGGGACAGTGAGAGAGACAGAGAGAGAAACAACTTTATTTAGTTTTTCACATGGCCTTAGTTGCTCCAACACTCAGTTGTGTACATGGTGCTGGGGTTTGAACCCGGGTCCTCGTGCTTGCCAGGCAAGTGCCGAAACCACTGAGCCACTGCTCCAGCCCCTAGTTGTCTGATTTTAAGTTGAAAATCCATGCACTAAAATCCATCCAAAATAAAACAGATGGGGAAAACAAGTTCTGGTATATTACTGCACAGTAGGATGACCACAGATAATGATGATGTGCCATATATTTTTAAAGAGCTACAATAAAGGATGTGGGATGCTTTCACCACAAAGAAATGATAAATGTTTGAGGTGATAAAAAAAAAGCAAAATAAAACAAACAAAAAATCAACTTCCTAAATATAAAGGTCTTGTTATTAGAGGAATGTTTTAAAAACAAATTTACCCATTTTTCTTTCTTTAAAGGAGGAATTAATTATTCCCAAATATTCAAAAATAATTACATGCCCAACCATTTGAATTTTAGGATACTGTATTTTTAGGTCAAATACATAATAGCAAATGTTAGTTTATCAACTCTCTGGAAAAAATGGGGACAGGATATAGGAGACACAGAACTTCTAATTTGAATTTTTGTTTGTTTGTTTGTTTATAAGTTGCTGAGGCTGGCCTGTAACTTGAGATTCTGCTGACTCAGCCTCCCAAGTTGCTGGGATTACAGGTGTTTACTAACCCTAATCATAACCCTAACCCTCGTCCTAACCCTAACCACCACACGGGCTTAATTTGACTGTGTTTATAATAAATAATTAACTCTTAGAAATAAAGATTCCAAGTAATTTACAATATAATATCTTAAAAGTCTAGACCTAAACTTTTTTCGTTGATTCTAACATGTCATTCTGTTATGGTGATTTTCAACAGAGTGCAAAAATAAACAGAGGTAGCACAAAAGCAATCTATAACAGATTCACACTCATCTCTCATTCTGTTACTTTTACGTTAGTCTGTCTGCCCTTCCTCTTGATTCCTGAGATGGAGCACATTGGTACAACAAATAAGTGCGACAGCAGATGTTGGAAACCTTGGTGTTAACAGCAGATGTTGGAAACCTTGGTGTTAACAACCCTTCTTCTCTTACTCTGTTAGGTCGACCTCTAGGACTGCATCTGAATTCTTTGGTGGCCTCAATGTTAGGCCTTCCCAGATGCGGAGTGCATATCTTGCACAGAAAGCTTATTTCCTTTATCCAAGCACTTTGAAGACATTCCTACCCCTAAAGAGGTTTGGAAATGTATAGACATGGTTTTCTTCATAGCAGTTAATTAGGAGTTGTTCTTGGCTTTTAATGTGCTGGATGGTTCCCCACCATAATAATTGTCTTGTCTTAAATGCCAATCCTGCCTCCAGTCAGGAACCTTTTCTCCTCCCTCTCTCCAGTTCTGTCTCTAGACTGGGAAATCTGAGAGAAAAGATGAGCAAGCCTACTGGCTGCCCTACCTAGTGTCAGGAAGAGCAATTTACGTGCAGTACTTGTGAAATATTTGTTGAATGAATGAAGTGGCATTTACAAAGACAAGATTGGCTGGTGAACAAGAAGACAGATGGAATAAAGAGCTGCCGATCACAGTTTGGTGTCCTTAGGCCTTACGTGATGTTGAGATCTTGTCTACACCTGTTTTTTTTTTTTATTTTTGAACAACCTTACACGATTTTAACAAAATAATATAAAATGTGTATAAAATGTGTAAATATTCTGGATATTGCAATTATCTCCAGGAGTACCCCCCCAATTACCCTCCCTTATCCCTCCCTTCCCTTTCCCTTTATAACTCTAAAAAAAGATATTAGATTATAAAGCATTACATCTTATCTGG
>PVKS010004262.1:0-58241 GCA_004027875.1 Aplodontia rufa | reverse complement strand
CACTATAATAAATACCTAATACAGTCAACTTACTGTAGGGTGATTGTGGCTCACAATTTTAGAGGGTTTAATCTATGATTCTGAGGATACAGTATCAAGGTGCCATCTCAGAAACAGAGAGCAAACTCTTACCAGGCACCAGATTTACCATTGTCATGATCTTGGATTTCCCAGGCTCCTCAATTTGGAGGCATACATTTCCTCTCTTTATAAATTAACTAGTCTACGGTATTGTGTTGTAGCATTTGCAGTGGACTAGAGCAGCTTCTTGGAGTCCATGGTTTTGCAATGTGAAGTCCTTCCCACATTCACAGTAGGGGAACTTTCAAGTGAACATACCATGGCCTAGAATAAAAACTCCTTTTTTCATGCTCCCTTGCACCTAGGCATGGCCATGTGCCTAAGTTCTGGACCTTGAAACACATGCAATTGTTGTGTGATGGCTTTTGGAGATTTTATTAAGAAATCATGTTTATGCACACTTTGCTCTTTTCTTCCAAGAATCTGATTGCTTTCCGGAATATCAATGCCACCGTCTTAGAAAGCAAGTAAATAAATTTAAAGAAGGAGTCTGGTGTCGCGTTGCCAAATTTATCAAATAAAAATACAGGCTGGCTAATATGTTTTGCACAGGACATAATTATAATGAAATATTATTTGATGCTTACCTGAAATACAAGATTCACTGTGTATGCTGTTATTTTATCTGGCAGCACTATCTGTAAACCCACCATAGAAAGCAATACCAGCCCCAGCAAATCTCCCAGGACCAATCTATGGCTTCTATTCTAAACCTCATGCTTTCAACCTTTGTCACAAAGCCCTTTTGGTAAGAAGATTACAGATACACTAAGTTCTTCAGGGTCAAAGGCAACTATAGTACTTTGCATGTGGTATACTTACATTTTCTATGCAATGTGAAATCATTCTTTTTCATTCCACATTTTTTATTGGTGCTTTTCAGTTGGACATAATGATGGTGTTTGCTGTTACATATTCATACATGCACATAACATAATTTAGTCAATACCCCCTCTAGCAATTTCCCCATCCCTCACCTCCTCCCACTCTCAGGTCCCTTTGATTATCATTATTATTTTTATTATTTTACTTTTCTAGTTTTTATTGGTTGTGTGGGAACTATTTAGTATCTTCTTTTATTCCCCCATTTCTGTTCCCTTTTTCCCTCCCATCTTTCCTCCCCTCTCCCCTTCTCCTTCCTCTACTCTGCTAGACTTTAGCTCATCTATTAATTTGCATTCGAATGGTTAATGTTCTTCTTTCCTAATTTTGAAGATGCAATTTGGTGATTTTCTCAGGTTCATATAGAAGCCTTGTGAGACTTGAAGTGGAATCTTCTGACTCTGAGCTTCCTGGTCCTTCTGGTTCACAGCATCTCCTCTTAACCTTGGCTAATTTACTAAGAATGAAATGGTGGAGGCGTTTCCCCCTGTTGCAGGGATTTACTAGAAGTAAGGAGAGGCCCTGCTCCACCATACACCCTCAGGTATTGCAGGTACAACCTTGGAGTCCCCTGTGGCTTATGGAGGATGAGTGCTAGGATGGCCATCGGGTTAGGTGGGAGGGCAGCAACTTATGTCTTTCATTCTGCTGCATAAAAATGGAAACTATCTGGATTATATTGATGTTCTCACTGCTTCCAAAAATCCTCCTAACCTTTTGGTGCCTTTGATGGAGATTTCTCTTTCCTGCAGCAAGAAAATCATGACTATAAAGTAGATTGGATCAAAGCCTAGGTTTGAGCTGTGGCTCCTGGAGAGATGCTTCAGGCATTCAGTAAACGTTTGATTGAATTTTTTTCACGTTTACGTTAACCATGATATTAGTAAGAGTAAATAATATTTGCTGCCATAGCAAAGTCCCAGACCTCAGTTGTTCAACGCAGGCCGAGTCTACTTCTTGCTCTTTCAAATCTATTAAGGATGCTCCAGGTGTGCATGTGGCTTTCTACACGGTCCTTCAGGAAGAGGCTCTTGCTATCTTATGGCCATGTCCTCAGAGTCCTTTCCATCCAACCTGCTGTTGAGGAAAGGGTGAGGGTTCCTGTGGATGATTTGCAGGTGTCAAGTCTGGAAGCCATGCATGTCAATTCTGCTGACATGTCATTGGCTGGAGACAAATGGCTACAAATAAGGTTGGCAAATATGATGGCACAGTGTACCAGGAAGAAAAGGACTGGCTTTTGTTAAGAACATGACTATCTGTCTACTGCAATCATTAAAACAAGCAAACAAACAAAAAACTTTCAACTTGTTGGAGATGACAACTTAATATGTCACTGATGATAATAATGTGTTCAGGTACTAACTCTGGAATTAATTTTTTTGGCTTATATAATTCAAGAGTACCCTAAGGTTGCAGGAATGGGTGTTACAAAAACATCTATTGTGATTTATCTGTGGAAATCACTGTCATCTTCAACAAAAATAGTCGTAAATAAAATACCCAAATAAATTCTGATATAAATCTGCAAGTCATCTATAAATCCTGATCTCATTCACTTAATATACTTCCTTGTTCTTAGCAACTGCCTTGAGAGCATTTAGCAGAAACATGATCTTATCAAATAAACCTATATGAAGAAACTGTTCTCATCGGTTCTAGATATGTCAAGGTTACGAATAAGATTTATCTTTAAAAGGATTTCATTGCTTAACAAATTTAAAGCAGTAGTATTTAAAGTCTCTTTCAGTTCTAACATTTTAATGCTTTCTATTTTTATAAGCTAGTAAGAAGACTAACTCCTGATTGCATATAAATTGTGCAATGCAAATTACTTAAGTTGTTTTCTTTGGTAGAAAAGTTAAGTTGCACTAGGGAAAGTCTTGCACAATGTGCTTCCCCAATCTGTCTTAAATTAATTACTTTAGAAATTCTTAGAGCTTGAAACCTCCTGGGGTGTCTGCTGGCTGATGATAATCCATGCTAATAACTTCCACAGCTTATTTGATGTTAGCAAGTGAAACATCTTTTGTGGATCGTAATGAAGTTCATCTCTCTTGCATTAACTATAATGTCAAATCAGGGGTTGGTTTAATTAAAGAGTCACAGGCCAGCTAAGGACCAGCACTGATCATCTCCTGCTTAGGATTCCTTGTTGATTAGGTTTGGACATTTGCCTTGGGATCGAGGGGCTCTAATGGCGTTGCTCCCTGGCTTCTTTTCACAGCGGCTGCCTTGGGCCTGAAGCATGCAGCCAAGCAACCCGGCCATCTATCTGGTCTTGCTGGGGTGGGAGGTGCTGTGGCTTTTATTTTCAGGGTTGCAGCTCTAGATGAAGGTCATAATTCCTGTTCCCATGACTGCTGTCCCTGGTCGCAGGGCTACTAAGGCAGCAGCTACAGATCAGAGTGTGTTGTGAGAATGAGCACAGGTGCCCAGGCCTGCCTTGCTTGGATAAAGCCTTAGTGAACTGCACCTTCCCTAGGGAATCCTTGCTTAGGATGAGGCTCCTGGCTCTGTCTCTGCCCTCTACTGGTTCAGCAGAGGTTTCCTAGGTGCACAGTGGGACTTTGGGAGAACTGAGTGTTATCCTTACTGAAACCAGTTCTGAGGAACTAGAGAACACAAAATTTATTCTTCATTTCACCTGCATGCAATTAACCAGCAGCTATGGCTTGCTTGGTTTGACATTTGCTTGTAGTAAAGCTAGTCGTATCTGTGAGATCTGCCAGATGTGGGTTTTACTTGGGTTTTGCACACTTGCAAAAAAAAAAAAAAAGAAAAGAAAAGAAAAAAAAATACCATTTGGGGTTTGAAAGCAGATATATTTAGAACAGAGAAATGAGAAGACAGCATGGTTTCAGAATGCTGAAAAAGACTGGAGACTCACAAATGGTGACTGTATATGTCAAAGCAGACCAGGGAAGTCTGTGCAAAGCCCTTAGGAATTACCAGTCTTTCTATTACTGTTAGAAATAGTGTGGACCGAGACAGTGAAACTCAGAATTTAGACACCAAATGTGACTTTTTACATCCTCAGAATCACTCCTTGTGTTACTTTTCTCACAATTTCTCATTATCTCCATTCAACTTATTTAGTCTTTTTTGATCCACTTTTTATTTTATTTTTGATCCAATCCTCAACACCCCCCAAAAAAATTGAAAAAAAAATGAAATGCCAGAGGAAAAAATAATGCAAAGGTACGAAATTCATTTTTGATCTGCACGTTCCTTGGAGAAAATGTAGAAAATTCAGGTAAGAATAAAGAGGAAGGGGCTGCAGCAGTGGCTCGGCAGTTATGGCGCTTGCCTGGCAGCGCAAGTACGCGGGTTCAAACCCCAGCACCATGTATACAACAAAGTCTCAGAGCACCAAAAGCTGCATGAAAAACTAAATAAAAATTGATTCTCTCTTTCTCTCTCTCTCACTGTCCCTCTTTCTCTTAAAAAAAAAAAGAAAGAAAGAAAAAGAAAAAAGAATAAATAGGAAGAGGAAATCACCCCATTGGTCCCCATAGATCCTTCCTTCTCCACCTTGCAGAGAGCCTGGGACGGGTGGCCTGCACCCAAAGCCCCTTGCCTTCTGACTTTCCTTTGAGACCTGCCAGTGTGAGCCAGTTTGGGCTGTTTGTCCCCTGGCTTCCTCCTGGTGGTGTGGCTGCAGCTGGCTGTGTGCACACAATGCCCTCTCCACATAGTTCTCTCTGCCGGTTCAGGAGACCACTTTCTCCCCCAATCTCCATTGGCCTCCCCTGCTAATGGGATCCATGCTGGGAACTTGTAAATAGCCCCTTAAAACACACTCCTCAGAGTATTCAGTTTTAAGAATTCCCTTTATTTATTTATTTAAGAGAGAGAGAGAATCAATTTTATTTTTTTCATCTGGCCTTTGTTTTCCTGACACTTAGTTGTATATGTGGTGTGGGTTTTGAGCCACCATTCCAGCCCCAGAATTCTGTTTGTTTTCTGCTGAAACTCTGGGTGGTACAATTATAATTCCTGCTCAGAGATAAGTACTGCTAAGGATTTCAGCATTTTCTTAACATCAATACTTTATTTATAATCCTATGATTGGATGGTGGATTTAGCCTATATCTCTGTGTACATCTCCATATCTTATTTTCCCTACTTATGATTACTTGTGAGAATGGTTTCCTATTATTATGATTATCTATATCCTAATTTATGATTTTTATTGAGTACTTTTTTTTTTCTCTGTATGGGTAGAACTTGAATTTTTTTTAGGGTACAAGGTTACCTTTTGGACTCTATCTTCTTTTCATCTTCTTCAAACTTAGTTGCCCGCTATTATATGAACTTGAGATTTCTAAAGATTTGATAGTTCAATTCTGTAAGATAGATGATTTGTCTGGGTTGGCATGGTACCACACTGCCTAGGACGCCCTTATTGGGCCCAATCTCAAGCTGAGTTTCCTCATGGACAATTAAGCCCCTTCCTTTATGTTCCGGCTTTACTCACCTCAGTGGTTAAGTGACTTCTCCAAGTTCCCTTCCTCATCAATCACAGAGCTGGAACTTGAACCTATAGCCACTGGATTAGAACTTCTCTGCTCCAAGATGCATTCGCCAATATGTAAAACAAACTCTCTCTCTACCATGTAAACCACAGCTCTATGTCAAAGAAGAATGTCAGTTTATGAAGAAAAAAAATGAAATAAGCTGTCAAGCCAAGAAAAGAGGTGGAGGAGACTTAAATGCACACATAACTAAATAGAAAAATCTAGTTTGAAAAATCGGTAGACTGAATAATTTCAATCTTATGATATTCTGGAATAGGCAAAACTGTGAAGAGAGTAAAAATGTCTGTGGTTGCCAGGGGTGAGGGAGGACAAAGGAATGAGAAGGCGAAGGAGAGGGGATCGGTAGGGCAGTGAGACGACTTCTACGACTCCATTCTACATTAGTAAAACTCACGGAATGAAAAACAGTGACAGTGAACTCCAAAGTCAATTGCAGACCACGTACACAGCGAAGTGTCTGAGGAATGAAAGTCACATGAAAAACCAAATACGGATTACTTCTTTCTTTCTTTCTTTCTTTTTAAAGAGAGAGGGACAGTGAGAGACAGAGAAAGAGAGAAACAACTTTATTTAGTTATTCACATGGCCTTAGTTGCTCCAACACTCAGTTGTGTACGTGGTGCTGGGGTTTGAACCTGGGTCCTTGTGCTTGCCAAGCAAGGGCCGAAACCGCTGAGACACCGCTCCAGCCCCTGATTACTTCTTTCTTTCTCTCTCCCTGTCCCCTCTTTCTTAAAAAATAAATAAATAAATTGGCATAGTATTAATTTTCAGTGCCAACAGATTGGCTGTTCATTTTTGTTTAAGAACAATGACCAGCATTTCTTTCTTTTTTTTTTTTTTCCTTTCTTTCTCACAAATGACTGCAATAAATGGACATTCCTGTCATGGGGGCTTTCTCACTGGAAACCATGTTCCTATCATTATTTTAAAGTAACATCAGCATCACTCTCTTGCACTTGGATCTTCTGAACACATGATCAATTCAAAACATATCTGGTGTGGAGGATGTTTTCTTGCTGAAGGATTTCACAGCTAAGTCTTGTAGTAAAGATGTACGAGATCATTTTTATTTAAAGCCCTGGAGATTTATAGGAATAAACTAGGAGCTTAACTTGAGACTCTCAAAATCCTATGATGTATCCAGGCATTCATCAAACATGACAGAATGATTATATTGCTTCCAGAATTAGGTGCACAATGTCTATGTGCTGTGCAGAGTTAATCTGACTCTCTACTCCAGTGCTCGTTGCTCATCTTGCTCTTCAATATGTCAGCAAGTACGGAGGCTTAAAGCTCAGGACTTTGACGTTCCTATTCTCTCTCTACACACACACACACACACACACACATTTCTTTTTTTAAAAATAAGGAACTATTCTCCATTAGAAAACATTGTCATGCACATAGGTGGATGGGTTACCCTGATGGTCGCTCAAAATTGAGATATTCACTGGATTGCAAACAAGAGCAGTTTTTCTCTTTTTTTTTCCTACAGGGGTTAAACTCAAGGACACTTTGCCACTGAGCTTTTTTTTTTTAAGGGATGGGGTCTTGCTAAGTTGCTTAGGGTTTCACTAAGTTGCTGAGGCTGACCTTGAACTTGTGATCCTACGGCCTCAAACAAGAGCCTTTATGTGCACGTACTTTCCAGGACTGGATGATTAGAGAAGTGCGTAAAGGATCGTGACTCATGTGTGATGCGGGAGTCCTACTGTGTGCACTGACCTTTCATGCTCCAGAACCTCCCTCTTGTTGCTCAGGGGTTGTGGCAATGATGTTTTGGAAGTTTGTTTACCTGGTTTGTAAAAAAATCAGTTCTCCCTGAGCACAGACTTTGATTTTTCTCTGTCTTCTGAGACCAATTCAAACAAAACTCTTGTTATTTATGCTAAGTAGGGAAGAGAGAGATGTGGATTAGATAAAATCACATAATCCTCGAATCATTTCTTTCCTGTCTAGAATTCATTGGTTTTAGATAGCTGATATGCTTTCTTAACCTTGTTTTCTTTGGAGCAGTTTTAGAAATTAATTTATATTAGTTGAGCACACAGTGGTATAAGACAACACAAGCATTTTTTTTTTTTTTATTAAAGAGAGGGATAGTGTGGGGGGGGGAGACAGAATCAATTTTATTTAGTTTTTCATGTGGCTTTCATTGCTCTGAGACTTCGTTTTGTACGTGGTGCTGGGGTTCGAACTCACGTACTCATGCATGCCCAGCAAGTGCTGTAACTGCTGAGCCACCGCTCCAGCCCCCAAAACAAGCATTTTTGAAGCACACAGGATCACGGTGAAACAAAATGAGACTGAAATTTTACTGTCAATATTGCTATAATTGTTCTTATCCATGTAGACATCTGAGTTCTGTGATATTTGCTCACAATGCAGTCTTCTAAAAGTTGTATTCCATAAATATGATTCTCATATATGTATGTGTATACATATATTTTGTTCTTTATATAAATATATATAAAATAATACATAAGTACATTAATATATCATAAATTCTATTTGAGTACATTAATGTGAGTAAGTTACATCATAATACATAGAAATAAAATATGGAGTCCTGCTTCAGCCATCAGTTTTCTGTGTACCAATGCGGGTCAGAAGTAAGGTGACCAACAACCCCTGTTTACCTGGTCCTGAGGGGTTTCTAGGTTTGTGGGTGTTGCAGTTTTAAGACCAAGGTGAGTTCTTCCCCTGAGCTCAGGGGAGTAGCTGTGAACAGGAGGTGGGTGAGTTTTCCTGGTGACCTGGGCTAAGTAGATATTGCAAAAGTTTACTTAGCAAAATATTGGGCCATAAAAAGGGCCAGGACAGGGAGAGAAGCTGAAGTTAACAGCCAACTCGAAGTTTTAGACAGGGATGGGGGCCTTGCTATGAGCCAAACAAATCAGAACAAGTCAGGCCCATTCTAGGTGGTCATGAGCGCAGTTCTCTGGGCTTTCAGAAGAGCTGGCTGCTGTAAGGGTCCTGCCATTCTGCTCCCACTGCTGCAGGCAGCCACAGGCACTTAGAGCGGCAGCAGATGAAATCACACTTTCTTTGAGGATTAGGTTGTTTTTATACTATACGATGGGAAAATGTAAATAGTACATTGGAATATTGTACTTCAGTTTCTTTTTTTCGGTTTTTAAAAAAGTACTGAGTATTTTATCTCAGAAGTGTCTAGCAGAATATTAAACTTTAGTTTCTTATTTTTGTTTTTTAAAACAAAAATTTTATCTCATAAGTCTCTAGAATTGTACGGTATTACATGACATTCCAAAGTGCTTGCCTAACAGTTACCTTCCCGTGGATGAAGGTGGTCTGACAGGTGGTGGTGGTCAGTGATTATTTTTTTTTTTTTTCTCAAGAACAAGATAGGTCCAAAGTCCTTTCTGGGTCTCAATGGCTGGGATTCTGGTCCAAGCCCAGTGGGGGATGCTTGTCTCTCTTCATCTGCGGAAGGAAAGCTGCTGTTCTGAACTCTTGGCCTTTTCATTTAGTGTGCTATAGATGTGAACTAATTCAAAATTTGTAAAGTGAGAATATATGAATACAGAGAAAACAGGGATAGGGAAAGAATGATAAATCCAGGACTGAATCCATGAGGCGCATGCTGAGACCTTCTGTATGATGGAGAGGCAAGGGCCACAGTTAGCTGTGTGCCCAGAGAGAAATAGTCTATTCCTGAGTCCATGTTCACAAGAGCAAGCCAGTGACCGAAGAGCAGCGCCGTGCTTCTTGAAACCAAACAGGAGGGAAGGATTTCTAGTGGATCTTTGTAAGGAGTATACTTTGCGGTGTAAGGAGCAGCCTGTTCAATAACACCTGGATAGGAATTTCATAGATGTGCTTCTCATAATGTTCCTCAGTTAAAGGCTGACGACACAATTCCACAGCTCCACTCAACAAAAATTTCTATCTTTAATTCTTTCCAGAACAAAATGGGATATGAATGCATGCATTTTAAAACAAAAATAAATGAAAGTCTTAAAACGATGGTAAGAACTACATGAGGTGGTCCAGGTATGAAGATCTCCACTGGCCTGGAACAAACCCAGGACAGAGTTTAGCGCCTGCAGCAAAATGTCTGGATTTTTCCATTCTTTAGGCTGTTCTCCATAACCATGTTGCTCAAACAAGCTTATGGAATTTTCAAAGAATTAATCTGATAGGGTTCTCCTGGAATTCAGCCTGCTATGGGTGATTATGTCCAGCATCCACTGGTGGATGCCACTTGAGTAGGGCCAGGCTACTGTCCTCAGGAGTTGGCGAAGAAATAGCCATGGCAGTGCCCTATCTTTCTTAGAATTCTGATTCTGTGCTAGTACTTGGACAAATGGAAGGCTCTCAGCATTTGTCTGTAGAACAGCGTGGCAAGAATTCAAGTATGGAAAACAAATTAAGCTCTTTTTGAGTTCTTTGGGGCCATGAAGAAATGAAGTCCTTTTATGAGCAGGCCTCAGATTCGTCTGTCTCTTTGGCTTCATTTTGACACTAACCTAGAATCATCTCAGAATGGTGCCTGGGACCTCTGATTAACCCACGTCCCAATTTTGACTTTGCCTGCTTAGTAAATGTCAACGCTGAACAGCTTGGCCCATGTTTCTCTTGATCTTTTTATCTTCTTTTCTCCTCCTTTCTTTACTCTCACCCCACTGCCTGCTGCCTTTCCCCCACTTTAACTCATACCTAAATTCATTGTTTTTCTAGGAGGTTATTTTGTTTGTTTGTTTGTGTTTTCATACTGGGAAATGAACCCAGGTGTGCTTTACCACTGAGCTACATCTGTGGCCCTTTTTACTTTTTATTTTTAGACAGGATTTTGTGAAGTTGCTGAATTGCTGAGGCTGGCCTTAACTTGCAATCTTCCTGCCTCAGGTTCTTGAGTCACCAGGATTATAGGCCTGTGCCACTGTGCCCTGCAGCTTTCTAGAGTTTTTTAGTACAATTTATAAATGAAACTCTCCATGCAATCTTCTTCTGCTGCTTCTCAGCGTACCTGGTGACCTGAAGCTCTAATTTCTCATTGTACTAACTTGGTCGCATTGCAGACCTAGATTTTTGCATAATTCTTTCCTAATAAACACACTATCACAAATACAATTGTTACATAATTTATATCCATCAAATTACTCTGATTCCAACCAGTCTGAAAAAATCTCCAAATTAATACCAGTTTTGGGTTAGATGGGGGATGGATGTTCAGCTGTGTTGGTATTGTATCCTGTCCTTGATAGGTTGACAGATTTCAGGAGACTAAAACAGCATAGGAGTTACATGCTTTTATTAGTGATTTTATCTTGTTATCCTTATAGAATTGTACACAATCTCCTATTGACCTTTCCAAAGTTTCTGTAATCCTTGAAAACTGCATCTCTTTTTGTTACTGGTTAAAAAAAAAAAATCTTATATTTGGACGATATTTTTATCTTGAAAGATTCCCAGAAATAGAAATCCTTTGACATTTATTTCTTTACCATAGAATTTTTTCAGTAACTATTTTAAATCAATACTTTGCATATACTGTGTCTAGGTTTTAGAGACATACTCTTAGGAGGACTTCGGACCAAATTTCTGGTGTTCTATGGATAACCCTGAAGCTGACCTTTTTTCATATTAGAGAATGAGCTTTGGGCATCTACTTATGAATTAATGAAACTGAAATGTCACTTTGCATTTAAGCAATAGTTTTTCACTTCTCTGACATTTATAACTCCTCTTTTTTAAAAACATTGTGTCCTTGGGGTAGTCATTTGTTTTGCATCTTAAATATCAAGTTTTTAGCATTTGCTCTTCAGAGACTCTCATGAGGCTGAGCGCTACCCCTTGAAAAGGACAGTGTCCACCGCTTTACAACTGGTCTGACACTTTATCATCTGCTCTGCTTCCAGCCTGTTCTATAAATTTAGGTATTTAGTACCTGACTGTGCATAAAAATGTTTGGAAGTGTTTTAGCAACCAAACAGATCCATGATGAGGAAGAGGTTCCAATGATTTGCTTGTGGTTGTAGTTGTCAAGGAAACCATTTCCTTATATAGAGCCATTTTTAAAATGGTACAAAAACAAAGTTGTTTTGGAACCATGGAGAAGAAAGCCTTCAATGAAATTAGTCAAAAGCCGACTGGAAGTTAGGAGAATGCATTAGATGCAATATTCCAGATATCGATTGACACAATGTTTAATAATTTGGAAATGGAGCTCTACAGGGGTAAGAGGTTGAAAGATGTACAGAACAGGGGTAGTGGTACAGCATCCTTGTTGAAGCAAGTCTAAAGTCCTAGAATGTTCTTAAAATGTACTGTGTGCATTTTTAGGAGCACTGTTTAATTAGACTTAGAGACATCCTAGTCTTTGCCATATATAAACTTACGGAATGGAGTCCTAGATATGATAACTTAGGGAAGCTGTAGGGGCCATGAGAATGGAGAACTTATTTTCTGGGTTCATCCAGTTTATGGTAGGTTTTATTTTAAAGGAAGGAGTGATTTGTGTTACATGGTGATGCTACACCTCCTTAGGGAGAAAAGAACCTAAAATGCTGATAACGGATAGTCTTTTTTTTTTTTTTAAGAACCTTCTTAAAGTCTATGCATTGATAACATGATCCCTACAGGGAACAGATGATGTTGGTTTGACCCTGTAGCTTTTTCTTTTCAAACTTTGAGTTCCCATTCACTAAATATGAGACCTAATGTGATAAAGCATGAAAACTGAGGGTAAAGTTGAACTATAAGGTGAATGATTCAACAGAGAAAAGGAAGCCATCAACCTATGAAAAAGGAATATATGATTTAAGAGATATATAATTTTGTGTTGAAGGTCAAATGAAGGTCCAGTTGAAAGAGATAATTTCTAAATAGATTTTAATGTCTGGAATAAATTGTTTCTCCCTTGACTGAGCAATTTCTTTCCTTATTTTATAAACAATTAGACTAATGGTCTATATAAACCAAAAATTGAGTTTATGCCTCTCCCCTCCCTTAACTTTGATGTGGACACATAACTTAATTGTACTGTATGACATAGTAAAATGTTCCTAATTATTTTTCTTTCGAATGTGCCTCGAAGTAAATGTTTGGTTGATTCATGGTATTCAAGGACAGAGCCAATTCTCTGCTACCTGCAGCCTCACATTTAATAGCTTCTATTTCTAAAAAACTGTGGAATATGTATCTCATCCTAATGTCTCTTGCACATTATTCTGTCAGCATTTTAACAAAAGAATAGGAAAAGCAAAACAGAATTAATATATTGTAAGGGCAGGATGACTGACTTCAGGAAAGAAAAAGGTGTGAAAATGTGAGAGGATAATGAACTGGAGCTGGAGATAAGGCTCGGGAGTAACCTCAGATCCCGGGGGCCTTTCCCTCTATGTGGACAGGACCTTCCCCCGTGCTTCACTTGGAGGTGATTAATGCCCCCTCTCCCATTGCCCTTCAGCCCTGTCATCCATAACTTCTGGCTTCTTATCTTCTCTGTTCTCTCAGGACTTCCATTTGACCATTTGTCAATCTACAAGCAAGAAAATGACCAAAATGGTGACGAATTTCAAAATTATATGAGCATCAGTTAAAGAGGAAAGGAGGACGTGCATTTGAGAGGCTGTCACGTGGAAGAGGAATTTAAGTTGTTCTATGTGCCTTTTCCCTAGATTGAAGTAGGACCAGTGGGCCGATGTCATATCATTATAGATATTCAAGTGCTCAGAGTTTCTAAAAATGAACCAGGCTGCTTTAAGATGTAGAGGACTCAGCTTTGATGGGAATATACTGAGCTTATTACCTACCCTGTCTTGTACTCTCCGTTCTATTTTTCTTTGGGACCTTTAGGGTTTTCACTGCATTAGCTCTCCTTTCTCTCCACAGGTGTTTCCTCTTAGTCTGGACATTCTCATATCTTTCTTTAATCTGGACTCTCCTCTTCCTCATCTATATAGCATCCATTCACTTCATCTAAGTGAGAGACAGGCACCAAGTTCTGTGGATCTCACTGATCCTACTGCCTCCAGATCCCATCCTCTTCTTTCCATCCTACTGCCATTCCCTGACAGTTCCCCTGAGATGTGAACTGCTTGAGGGTATAAGCTGTCATTTTAAAAAATATCAGCGTGGTTAGCCAACAAAGTAGCTGGGTACTCAATAAACACATACTAAATGAATATACGACTGTGAACAATTTACTACAAAGCCACCTTTGAGTGGAGAATCGGTCTACTTAGTAATAAACACTTTTTGGGTCTAATTTTTGAGCATGGATGAATGAAACATAATAATTGTTCCCCAAATCTCACAGTCTAGGTGGAAGGAAAATACACAAAAATGAACTTTGCTCAGGCAATGTTATGAAAAGGTAGATGCTCGATCAACTTAGCATTCCACAATATCAGATTCCCACCACTGGTGATTCCCACCAGACCCAGAGTCCTGCAGACAGCTTAGCCAGGTGTTCTGGGGCTAACAGTGGGGCTGAAGGTACAAAGGCCATATCTGCCTGGGTTAGCCAAGCAAAGTCAGAATGAAATCTGTGCTTTTGGCTCTGACTACCAGCCTGACCTTTTGCATTCTCATGCTTCCGTTTTTCCTTTTGGATCTTGCATCTATCCACATCAAACTGTTCACACAGGCTCAGTCAAACTGGGGGCACACACAGCTGTGCGCAGCACCATGCATGAAGTCTCAGTCAATGAGGGACATTCAGGACAGTCCCATAGGACTGTAGTGGCTGTAGCCATCTTGGTCTGCACAAATGCATTCTAGGATGCTCACACAATAATGAAATCACTCAATGACACATTTCTCAGAACATATCTCCGTTATTAAATGAAGCATGACCGTACATACAGAGCTTTTGATTTTCCAATCTGCAATTGTTCAGAGTTCAGAGTTCCTGCTTGGCTTCACAAACAGAGTTAGCGATTTTATGATTACGCTCATTGTTTGTTTCCCTGTTTCCAATTTTATGAATCCAAGAAGATGCATGAAATGTTAGAGGAGAGGCTCCTCCAAAGTTACACAGTCTGTTAACCAGTTTATTGGAAATGCTGATAAATGCCAATTCCTTCCTTCACCAAATGTTCGAGACAAAGTTTACTCTGCAGTTTCAACAAGAAGTGGTTTATAGACCACCCTGGATTTAAGAAAAGAGAAGGGAAATAGGTTCTTGTCTGAGTGTGGCCTGGAAGACTTTCCCCCTTTGCTGCGATGCCTTTTTTCTTCTGGTATTTCTTTCTTTCTTTCTTTCTTTTTTTTTAAAGGGAAAGGGACAGTAAGAGAGACAGAGAAAGAGAGGAACAACTTTATTTAGTTTTTCACATGGCCTTAGTTGCTCCAACACTCAGTTGTGTACGTGGTGCTGGGGTTTGAACCCGGGTCCTCGTGCTTGCCAGGCAAGCGCTGAAACCGCTGAGCCACTGCTCCAGCCCCTTCTTCTGGTATTTCTGATTTCCAATTACTTAACGCCCCTGGGCTATAGACCTCCTGCAATAAAATGTGATATTGGTATTCTAACTTTCCCAGTCTCCTCCTTTGTATCATGATGGGTATTACCATGTGTAAAGGAAGAAAATTAGAGTTGATTCACTGTGCAGATACTTGAGAGACAGTATAATATAGAGAGGAGTCAGGGGAAGATCAGGAGGAGGAGCAAAACGAACGAGCGGAGCAGCAAAGCGCACATTCTCTATATGTGACCCCAGGTTTTACGTTTCATTTTCTCTTGCCTTAGATTTTCTTTCATTTACTCTAACTGCTCTGACGTTCAGAATGCCAGACATCAAAATGAGCTTTGTCTCATGAACCCTGACTGCCAGCTCTGTGGTCCACATGATTGACACAGCTCCACGTATACACTGGCACCTGTGACTCACCTAGGCCGTGTGATGTGTCATATCACATCACAGGTAAGTGAGAAACACAGTCTAAAGTCCATGGGTAAATCACAAAATGTCCCCTCAGGGTATTTTCCGAAAGCAGTGGACTTTTTTTTCTTTTAAATCACTATTCTGATTTTATAAAGTAGCCAGTTACTCATTCACCAAAAATGTGTTATTTGCCAGTGCTGCAAAGTTGATTTACTTCACCAAGTTATTCTCTTTCTGCTTGTAATGATCCCGAGTGAGGTAGGGTGGTATGAGAAAACAAACTAACAAAATGTGTTTTCAAACTCTCCAACTCATTAAAAAGTTCCCATTAGTCTAACAGGCATTTGTTTTGGCTCTTACTCCTCAACTCTTGAAATTTTCCGTGCAAGTGACTCTATTCTCTTTGGTGTTTCTACTTCATATCTTCCTTTCCAGTTGGAATTAAAGAATTAGATTATACTATCATTTATTGTTCACCTTCTGCATACCAAATTCAGCATCTCTGGTGACTTCCTGTATTCACAGGAACAAAGAATCCTAGAGAACTTATCACCCTGAATCCTTGACTCCTTGTGTTCATGGAAGGCAGAGATCCAAAACACTCTGAGCTCTTGGGATCAAGATCACAGAGATTTTCCCTCAATTGTTTATTCCAGGATAATAAGGAATTGTATGTAATAGGACCAATTCCAGATTTATTAAAAATATTTTTAACATGGATAATCTCACATTCAAACTGCATAATGAAAATTAGAACCTTTAAGTCAAGCACGAACTAATCATCTTTCTAAACTTATCCAACATACTCTGCCAACTCCTGATTATGTGGGAGCTGCTGATCTGTTTTTCAGATTCTCTGGAGGTTGCCTCAGGTCATGTTCTGTCCTTGTATTTGGATATCCATATTTCAGCAGAAGGCCAGATTCCAGGCTGCTGCTTCCAGAAGGGGGTAGGAAAGAAGTTTTGAATCCCCTGAATCCTGAGTCTCTGGTGTAAGGCAGCTCTTCCTTGGATCCGATTCAGTGGTAGCTAAACTTCCTGACTCTGGAAATGTTCCTGAAAGCACTGCTTTATCTTGGCCTAGAAGATTCAATGTGGAAACTACTGTCTCCAGAAGACAGTGGTTGAAGCAGGCAAGGCCAGGCCAGGTCTTTATGAAGTGTTTATTGAGCACCTGACTCAGGGATCGCATGTTTGTTGAATGGGTGAATACTTCTTGGGGGAGAAGAGCGGTGTTGACCTAATTAGTGTAACTAGTCAGTCAGTGTGGATAGACATCACAAGCAGAGAATGTGACTTGAGGAAGATGTTTATGATAGACAAACAGTAATGAGACAGAAGGAATCGTGCTGCCCAGCTGAACACAGGAACTGAGAGCCGCAGGAGAACTACTGAGTCGGGGGCTAGATTGGTGGCTTGGTGGTTACGGCACTTGCCTGGCATACACAAGGATATGGGTTCAAACCCCAGCACCACGTACGCAGCAGAGTGATGGAGCAACAACGTTCACATAAAAAACTAAATAAAATTAATAATTGATTCTCTCTTTCTCTCTTCTCACTGTTCCCCTCTCTCATTAAAAAAAAGAAAGAAAGAAAAAAAGAAAAAGAAAAAAAAAGACTGAATCAGGACCTTCAGATAGATAGTTGCACTCAGGATTATGCATCTCCCCTTTCCAAACCTCACAGGAAATTTAGAGATATGACTATGTCTGGGAATTATTCCAACAAAAGAAAATTCCCTAGAACAGTTCAGAATTTAGAGCTTTCTGGACATGGGGAGAGACGGTGGATGCTTATTTAAAGACTACTTGATTGATCGAATGAATGAAGCAAAAAAGGACTAGGTAGAAGATGTGTCCTCAATTTTTATTACATCCACGCCTGGGCCTCTTCACCAGCACTACCAGTCCTTCAGCCCTAATCTGGAGATAGAGTAGAAATCAGGAAAGGCAACGAAGGAAGAGCGGAAGAGGATGATTTGAAGTTGCATACCGAGATGTCCTGAGTTACATCTAGTGTCCCCCTGCTCCACAAGAGGCAGATGGACATCCTATCTCTTCTAGCCAGCTTGTGCATGTGCATGATTGAAAATAATTTATGACTCCTTTCCAGGCTCAGCCCCAGAGCCCAAAAGCTGACAGTAAAATGGTGAGTGTGACACAAATGTGGCCTTGCAGGACCCCAGAAAGAGCTCCAAGACAGGTCAGCTATCGTTCATGAATCTAAAGTTGGCCATGGCTCATTCCTCTATTTGGAGGGGTTCTAGCCTTCTATCTTACGGCTCAGTGGTGAGTTCCTGGATAAGGAAACGTGGTATACTTTTGTTATTGTGATCTCGGTCTGTAAAAAGAAATTTCTCATAGGCTAAAACAACCTTCTCATTTGCTGTACTGCATTTAAAAATGGGTTTTTGTGTGTTCTTTATTTTTGAACCGTTTTCCTCCATCTTCCAGTGCGAACGTGTGGCTTGCTCGATAAGCTGTGTTTATGCACCCAGCTGTAACCCCAACTAAAAGCCAGGGCTGGGGACAATCTTAAAGGAAGACCCTCAGAAGGGGATTACTCAAGATGTGAGCCCTTTAGCTAAGGACTGGTGAGTACATTGCAGTACAGAAATTCAATGTAACAGGCACTATTATCCCCACTTCATAGATGAGGACCATGTTGATAAACTCGCCTGAATTTGTATATGCAATAATGTAGGGGGAGTCAGGAATAGAAAGTGAAAGGTGGGGGGTAGAGGAAAAAGCACAGGAGAATCTTGATCATAAAACATGGGGGACAGAAGTGGAAGGTACAAGAAGAGGGGTTCACTGAGTCCCCTGTTTTTTTTTTTTTTTTCATACCCTATCCACCAAGGACTGATTTATAAGTTTCTTGAAATTTTGATCATTGCTGTTTCCGAGCCAATTGTCTAAGTAGCATGCTCTCAGAAGCCCGGTGGGAGAAATCATTCTCCGGGCAGAGCTGGCCACCATTCTCCTGGCAGATTAAACACCCTGGGAATTGGATCCAACCTGGGAACCAGACATTCTCCAGCACTGGAATTAAATAAATGTGACCCAGACAGGGCAGAGTTATTTCCTGCCCCAGCCCTTCCCTCTGATATGCTCAAGCATCAAGATTCGTGCACCTTCCAGGAAGCATGTGATCCCTTCTTCCTCAGCCACACATTGTTCTGTGCTTTTTGCTTCTTTTGGAGAGCAAAATTGTGCACAGAGTTGTGTCACTTCATACAATGCAGTCAGAAAAATATCCTGCCTGACGAATATTCCTGCAATATACTCTTTTTTGTAGTTGTTTTTTAAAGTGAGAGGAAAGGAGGGAGGGGGAGAGAGAGAGAGAGGAAGAGAATCAATTTTATTTAGTTTTTTATGTGGCTCTTATTGCTCTAGCACTTCGTTGTGTATTGGTGCTGGGATTTGAACCCACATCCTTGCACATGCCAGACAAGTACCCTAACTGCTGAGTCACCGCTCCAGCTGTGTTCTCCCCTCACCCCCACCCCCAATACTCTTCATGCTCAGCTATGGATAAAAAAAGCAGTTGGGAAGTACTTGAAATATTAATAGGATTTTTATTCTTGGCTTTTCTGTGTACCTTGAACATTAAAAGTACTTTAAAACAGTGGCATTTCTTAAACAGTTGGACTGAGATTTATACTTATTAAATAATCTTTAGCCACAGAGCAGAGTTTAGTGCTATTAAAATGTGTAGGAGGCCATTGATTTGAATTAGGCTCCTGTACTGTGTCCAATAGAACGAACCAATATGGAATCATTTGTGCGAAATAAAACTAATTAACTTAGGAGTATACTCAGGTAACAAATGGCTGGTTCTGTTACAGCAGATGACTTTTAGTCAATGGTAGGCTGACAACTAATTCAAATAAGGCAAACCGGGCTGGAGAGGTGGCTCAGTGGTTACGGCACTTGCCTGGCATGTGTGAGGACACAGGTTCAAATCCTACCACCATGTACTCAATGAAGTGTCAGAGCAATGAAAGCCACATGCAAAACTAAATAAAATTGATTCGGTCTCTTCTCTCTCTCTCTCTCTGTCTCTCTCTCTTAAAAAATTAAAAAAAGGCAAAGCAATTAAACTCTGCTCACTTCTGTTTTCTGTCCAATATGCTGCTTACTGCCTGACCAAGTTGCATGTTCTTTGAGCCTCTTCGAGTTCTGAAGCTGCTGGGTTCTAGAATTATGAATAAAAACCAACTGAGAACTTTAAGTTTATTGTAATTTTTGTTTTTTGACAGTGCCCCATCTGTGACATTTTTTAAATGAACAAGTTTAATATTTCAGAAGCCTGATAGTTACTCAAACATTGGAGGGGATTATAATTTGTGGCACCTTTACAACTGCTCGGGAAGGAAATAGTAAAACCATTTTTCCACTAGAGACTTTTTTTCCATTAACCTGGACCTTATGGAGAGCGTCAGGAAGCCGAGTGTGTGTTCAATGAAAGTCTGGAATTTGCTGAATTTGCTGTAGTTTTTATTTCTACAGAAGTCTTTTGTTATCTGAGAGTATAATTTTGAGAAGAGATTAATGAGTATTATTGAAGTCCATGCTCTTGAATTTAGCAGAATCCTATTACATTTTCTATTGGTAGTAGGAAAAATAGAATCAGAAATACCTCTTCTAAGAATGAGTGAGTTTTATTGTTTTTTAAAGTTGTGCTTCATTATTGATCACAGCAATGCTCTCTGCCTGTCTGCTTGAAGCTGTCATCCACACTGAAAACTACCTTCTTTGGTAAAGGAGAGGTGAAGGGCAAGCTGGGTCCAAATTCTGACTGGGGACTGTGAAAGTCTAGCAAAAGCTGTGTAACTCAAGACACCCTAAATAAAATTAATTCCTTATAAATTACATCCTGCAGCTGTACCTAGCACTTAATTGCTACAGCTACCTTACAGGAGCATTTGAAATAGCTCGTGCGCGCGCTCTCTCTCTCTCTCTATATATATATATATTTTTTTTTTTTGTTTAATGTCCTGGTCTCTAGACCTTTGTTCTACAGAATTATTAGTGTCACTTAAAGTCTCACTAGAATGTCTATGTCTGCTCTCTGTAGAGATCAGTTCTCCAAAACAATCAGATTCTATAAACTGAAGGAAGGTAGATATCTCAGTCATGACCTTGAGCCCTGAGCTTCAATACCAGCCACTGAGAGGCCTCAACCTCTTGGCTCTGGCTCCCTCTCTACAAGTAGAGGACCTAACTGCTGGGACTTTCTGTGATTATTTTGGGGAAGTGTTACATTCCATGTGCTGTCATCCATCCTCCCAATAAACATCTACTGACCATTTAGTACAAGAAAGCCACTGGACATGTGGTAAAGACCACACAGGCAGAAAGATGGGGTGGGTGCTGGACCTAAGGGAGCTTACACGACAGTGGCAAAGGGAGACATTTAAAAAGGCAAACAAAAGTGTGTGTGTGTGTGTGTACACACACATATAGTTTTATATATTACATGTGTATGATTTTATTTATTATATATAGTTTTATATGTTACATATATATAGTCTTATATATATATATAATATAAGACTATTACAGTGTAGAGGAAGAATACAGTGCCATGGAAATCCACAGCAATACACCTCGCTGGTAGTGGGGAGGTGGGAAACAGTGCCAGAGAAGCTGTCCGAGGGGAAGTCGTGTTGGGCCTGAAACCTGAAGGCTGAGGGGGAGGAAGCCAGCCAAGGAGCAGGTGGAGTAGTGTTCTGGGCAAAGGAAATATCCCAGAGGGAGATTGGGGAACTGAAAAGTTGGAGTTCAAGAAGAAGAGCCACCGCAGGCGGGCTTGCCGGTAGGGAGGTGTCTGCCCAGCTGTCTTTGGAGCCTTGGGAGACACCT
The DNA here is from genome assembly GCA_004027875.1 of Aplodontia rufa. Lineage (NCBI taxonomy): Eukaryota > Metazoa > Chordata > Mammalia > Rodentia > Aplodontiidae > Aplodontia > Aplodontia rufa. The sequence goes on along the minus strand of PVKS010004262.1, from coordinate 37,014 downwards.
TAGGGAGACTTGGTGTCACACTGTTTGCAGTCAGGAAATGACAGGATAAGATTTCTTCGGCCTGAGGGTTGCACTGGCTCTGGTGTAGAGAGTAGAGACTCCCCTTAGCTTATGGCTGTCTTAAGAAAGACCAAAGCTTGGGCTGGTGGAGAACAGAGGTATGCAGGAAGCAAAATAGCACAAGGTTAGTGACAGGCTCCATGTGGGAGATAAGGACATGATAAATACGAGCGTGGATCTTCACGGGAAACTGGGTGGGGAGGAGGCAGGTGGGATTTTCTGGAGCTTGAAACCAACTGCATCTGATTCTGCATTCCAACTTCTCTACACTGAAACCCCAGCAAGGTGGCAATCACCTGGTATCGTTTCTCCCTATCCATTTGGCATCATGAAATAATCCACAGAACAGCTGGCTTTTAGTGCCAGTCCTGTAATTTATTATCTTCAATATATTAGACAAGGTTCTTAATATCTAATCAGAGCCCACCACAGGACCCCAGAAAAACAATAGTTACTTTCATCAAACTTCAGTTGGGAAGCAAGACAACAAGCAAATAAATTAAAAGCTAGATAAGCATAAAATGTGAACAGTGCCATGAAACAGATAAAAATAGGTGATGAGAGTCTGGAGTGGTGGCTCAGTGGTTACTGCGCTTGCCCGTTGTGTGTGAGTACACGAGTTCAAACCCTGGCACCCCGTACACGACAAAGTCTTGGAGCCATGTGAAAAACTAAATAAAATTGATTCTCTCCTTCCCTGCCTGCCTCTCTCTCTCTCTCCTCTCCCTCTCTCTTTATTCTTTTAAATAAAATAGTAGTTGATGAGATAGAGTAGCAAAATTAGCCACTAAAGAGAGGGGAAGAGCATTACGGGCAGAGGATTCAGCAAGAGCAGAGCCTGATAGAGGGAAAGGGCTTGTGATCAGGGACTGGAACCCTGTGGATCCAGACCTTCCAGGCTATGAGGAGAGCAAGCTTCATTCTAAGAGCAAAAGAAACCATTAATCAACACACAGTTTTACATTCTCACAATGTCACCACAGCCACTGAATGGAGAAATGAGTAGGAGAGGGAGAAAGAGACAAGGAAGAGACATCTAGAAAAGTATCACAGCTGTCCAGGAAAGACAATTAATGCATCTCCAGATTTTATATGCTTATAAACAATTTTTTGTGTTTTCTTTATGTGGAATGTTTTGGACGAAAATCACTGAAAAGGTATTACCCAATTTATGGTTTTCTATACTTTTATTTTTTTTTTTCAGGGCTGAGGACCGATATAATTTTATTTTTAAATGTTTTAAAATATGGAAACAAATTATATGGAAAGAATCATAAAAACATAGAATGTTATAGTGTATACCTACTACCAGATTTTACTATTCTTTCTTTTCACAAATGCATCCCTCTAATCTGTTCACCTTATTTTTTGACCCATTTCAAAGTAAGTGCAGTCATTCCTAATAACGCCAACAGTAATACAATTAGCTAGGATTTTTTTTTTTATTAACCAGGATTGAACCCAGGGGTACTTAACCACTGAGCCACATTGCTAGCCCTTTTTAATTTTTATTTTGAGACAGGCTTTCACAAAGTTGCTTATGACTCATTTTTTTCCTTTTATCATACTTATTTGAAATACACAAATTAATATACCATTTTATGAGCTTAAAAAATGCATGTGCCTGGGTATGCTCCATGCCTTCTTTCCTCTCCTTTTAGGATTCTGTCCGCACTTTACGAGGCTTTGGTATTATCCCCTTGGTTCCTAAGGCTCCATTTTTTTTTTCCAGTTGTTCTCTCTCTGTTCTCAGGTTAGCTAATCTTTTGGTCTATATTCAAGTTCACTTTCTTCCAGCATCTGTAATCTGCTCTTAATCTTCCTCAGTGATTTCTTTCAAAATTTCCATTTTGTATTTTTCAGCCCTAGAATTTCTTTTGGTCCTTATAATTTATGTTCTCTGCCAAAATTCCCCGGATTTTTATTAATGATGGAGAGACTTTTCTTTGAAATACTGTACATTATTACAATAGCTACTTTAAAATTCTCATCTGCCAATTTCAACATGTGAATCAGTAGCCTCCATTTATTATGATTTGAATATAGTTCATATTTTGCTGTTTCTTTGTATATAATTTTGGATTGTATCCCTGACATGTGGAAGATATTTTGTACAGGTTTTGAAGTCTGTTAAGTTCTTTAGAAGAATGTTGATTTTTTTAGCTTAACTAGAAAATAATTTTTAATTTTTTCTATAATAGAAGATAACATGGTTGAACTTATACTAAATGTCCTTCCTTCCTTCCCTTCTCTTTCTTTCTTTCTTCCTCCCTCCCTTTCTTCCTTCCTCTCTCTTTCCTTTTTTCCTTCCTTCCTTCCTTCCTTCCTTCCTTCCTTCCTTCCTTCCTTCCCTCCCTCCCTCCCTCCTTCCTTCCTTCCTTCTTTCCTTCTTTCCTTCTTTCTTTCTTTCTTTCTTGCCTGCCATGGTCAGCAGCTATAACCTCAGTTTTTAATTTAGCCTTATCTTGGCTGCTTGGGATCTGTCCTGCACATGTGTGGTCCAGGAGTCAGTGAGAGATCTGGGCCGAGATTTAGGGATCTGTTTTTGTAACTCTCTAGGATTTTTTGCTTCACTCTGGAGCTCTATGGTGACTCTGAGTCCTGACTTCTGGTTCTTTTGGCCAATAAGTCTAAGCTGAGTTTTAACCACTGATGTGGCAGAGACTGGTGGAACCACTCCAAGGCTAAAGACTAACAAAAAGGAAATAAATGCTCCCTGCTTCCGTCTTCTAAGTCAGCTTCTCTCTGGCATCCTTCTGCTTTCTGGTTACACCATAGTACTTCAGAAAGAAGTCTTTTAAATATTTAGTTCAGAATTCAGCATTGTTATTTGAAGGGATGTTAGTTCCCAAAGAAACACCTAAAACCTTCAACTTCTGTTCTAAGTAGTTTCCACATGTTAGTGCTTCATGAATTCTCACAACCATATCAATACGGTTGTGAGAATAACAATAACAATCCTAAGACGGATTGTTGCATTGATAAGAAACAGAGGCACAGAAAAGTCAGGCGATGAGCCAGGATCATAGCTAGTAAATAGAGATGCTCCAAAATCTAAAAATTTAAAATTTTATAAAGGAGTTGAATTGTTGTGCAATCATAAATGTGTACAAAGTAACAATATGACATAACCTTGAAGTACTTTCAAAGTGGGGTGCTAGTAGGGGACACAGAAAAAGGTGGACATGCAGAAAAATGGTAAGAAATTAGAATCTCTTCAAGACTACAAAATCTCAGGAATGAGGGAGTGATGGAAAGCAAACGATCTCAGTATATTCTAGCTTTTTAGCTTGGGTTGCACGGTGATAAAATTCACTGATGTAATAAAACTGAAAGCAACTTAAATATTTGCTGCTTTTGTAGGGGACAGTATTTTGGGCTTTTCATGAGGCATTCAAATGGAGTTGTTCCATAGGCTGTCAGGAATATAAGCCGGAAGCTCAAGGATGGGTCCCTTGGAATTGGATGTACAGCTGGGTAGTCTTTAGCATATGGGTGTCCTTTAAAGCCACTGCCGCATGACAGAGAAAAACAGATGGCTTTTCCTGGGCCCTTAACATTAAAAGGTTGGGAAGAATTTGGCAAAAGAAACTAAGAAAGAGCAGCTAGTGATTCTGAAGGAAAACAAGGAGAATGTAGAGTCGTGAAAGCCAAGAGAAGAGAAAGGTTTTAGGAGGAGGTGGTCGCAGGCATGGAATTCTGCTGGAAGGTTCAGAAGGATGAGGGTAGAGATGTCTATCGGATTTAGTGAAATGAAGGTCAGAAAAGTAATAAAGTTGGAATCTAGATTAGAGGAGATTGAAAAATCAGCATTTGAATGAGGCTATGGAGATATCATGTTCTGAGGAATTGTTTAATGAGGTGTATCGTGAACAGGGAGAAGAATAATGAAAGAGTTTCTTATGTAAATGGGGATGATACAGTAGAGGAGACACCTCCATTAATCATTAATCAAAAATAGCTGATGTAGCTTCCGCATCTAAGTGAGAACAGGTGAGTTTCTGTTCCTGCCGTATCTCACTTAACATGATGTCCTCTAGTTCTTCCACGCTGCTCATCTCATGGAAGCAGAGAGAACAGTGGGAGTCTAGGAAGGGTGTGGGGAGGGATGCTAGAGAGAGGGTGAGTAACATGTATAGCTGGACAGGAAGTACAACTTCTAATGTCTGCAGCAGACATTAGAAGTATATTGTATATTTCAAAATAGGTTGTAGACAGGATTTAAAAGACGAGAGAGAGAGAGATAATCAATTTTATTTAGTTTTCCATCTGGTTTTTGTTTTTCTGGTACTTGGTTACACATGTGGTACTGGGATTGGAACCTGTGTCCTTCTGCACACCAGGCAAATGCTCTACTGCTGAGCCACCACTCCAGGCCCTAGAAAGGATGTTTCTAACACAAAGAAATGATAAATGTTTGAGGTGATGTTATGCCAATTACTCTGATCCTTCAATACCCATTGTATATATCTATTGAAATACCATATTCTACACTGCAAATATGTGCATTTACTATGTGCTGATTAAAATGAAAAAAAATATAGCTGTATGTGGTGGAGCACACCTGTAATCCCAGCTACTTGGGAGGCGGAGGCAGGGGGATAGAAGTTTGAAGCCAGCCTGGCAATTTAGTGAGGCCCCATCTCAAAATAAAACTTTTAAAAAGGACTAAGGGTGTAATTCAGTGGTAGAGTACTTGCCTAGCATACACACATTATGAACAGCCGAAGTACTCAATTCACTGAATTGTTTTGGAAAGTCAAACGATTTCTATAAAATTGCTGTATAGACTAAACTACATGAAGAATAATTTTTAGAAATATGGTCTTTTAAGCTTTATAAATTTTATGAGTCACTATTTTTCTTATGCATCAAGTTCATGTTGGTAATGGTTCACATTTTTTCATGTACCGCTCTAAAGAAATTGAAGCCTAATTCTTTTTTTTTAAACTATTTTCTTTGGAGTACCCATTTTGAAAATAGATTATAAATGATGAAGAAATATGTTTCCTGTCACACAGAGAGAGGTCCAAGTATATTCCTGAGTGGAAAAAAGCGTTTAAAAATAACATAGCATAGCCTGGCGTGGTGGTGCACGCCTGTAACCCCAGCAGCTAGGGAGGCTGAGGCAGGACGATTGCAAGTTCAAAGCCAGCCTCAGCAACTTAGCCAGGCCCTAAGCAATTTAGAAAGACCTTATCTCAAAATAAAAAATAAAAAGTGCTAGGGATGTGGTTCAGTGGTTAAGTACCGCTGGGTTCACTCCCCAATATCAAAAACAAACATCAACAACAAAAACCCCAAAACCAAAAATCAAAATCCCAGCGTATCAGGGAGTTGGGGGTGTAGCACTTACCTAGCATGCATAATGCCCCAAGTTTGAACACTAGCACTGCAAAGAGAGAAAGAAAAAAAACAAAAAACAGTATATAATATATTTTTTAGCACAGTTATGTACATATATCAATGCATTTATCTCAATTCATTTATTTCAAAGATTACTATCTGTAAGTATTTGAACAATTTATTAAAATGGAATTATAGTTATCAAAATGTAACAATATGAAATAGTAAAAATAAAGAAAACAAAACCATGCAAAAATAGAGAACTTTTTCTTAGGTAAAAATTTCTGAGGTATAGAAATTTTATTACTTGCAAAGGAATAGGTATCAAAATCAAGGTGGCTTCCACGGAAAGAAGTCTAGCTGATGTCACAATCTGACCCATAATGGACCATATTAGTGGTAAATATTCTGTTATTCTTAGTTTAAGTAAAAAAAAAATCAGGCTGGATCCAGGTATCTTTCGGTTCTTTCTAAAATTTTCCCGTTTTCTGGGAGCCAGTTCTCTAAGAGTCTACCGCCATTTCTCTTTAACTAATAATAATGGCTCTCCTTCCTGCCCCATTTCTTTCAGTGACTTTTATTGGCTCCGCCTTGAATAATTTTGCCAGTCAAATCCTCTCTCTTTTCTTTTATTCTGGCCTTTGTCTCTAGAATGCAGAGGTCAGTTTTGGAACATAGATTCTGTGCCTGACTTTGCTGGACAAATGCACTCTTCCAGGCTTGGGGATTTTGCTCCACTGTACCTGCAGTGGCCACTGGTACTGGTAGGCATTGTGTCCTGGTGCCCTCTGTCACAGCCCGCCACTTGCTCCACCTGTCACTTGGCACATCGCTGTGTCCTGGCATTTTTTGTGGCTGTTCTTTTTGTACTAGAAGAGCTTAATAGGAAATTGATAAGTGTGCTTATTTGGTTGCAGAAAAGAGTCTTGAAAGTCTCAACCTTTTTAAGAAGAACCACATTTTAGAGCTTTCCCAGTAGTCTTCTGCACTTTTAGAGGTCACCTGAAGGTGAAGTGACTGCAGAGCATTTTCTTGGGTTGCTTAATCTGCATCAGAGGCCCCTCCTGCTCCTTATCTGGTACAGCCTTACCTTCAAGGTCCGGTGGAGTGCTAGCAACCCGCTCTGTGGCCCGGCCTTGGGGATCCGCCCTTCCTCTGCGCTCTGATAACGCGGCTGTCTGCGCTAGTGTTTTCAGCTCAGGCTCTGCTGCCTATCTCAGTTTTGTCTTCCCGGTTAGACTATCAGCTTTCACTCACTCGGGCACTCAGGCTGCGGAGTAAATGCCTGGAATTTTGGCTTCGTCACCTTTCAGCTGCATGTCCTTGGTCAAGCCACCTGCCATCATGATGCCTTCGGCTCCTTCTCTGTTCTGTGTGACAACAGTGCCAATCTTTTAAGGTTGTTGGGGAGGGTCAAATCAAATAGCATACACACTGCGTTTAGGACAGCACCTGACACACAGTGAGTGATCAGCAATCATCTTTTGAATTATCTTTGTGCTTTTATTATTTAACTACCATGTAGTTAACAGAAATGGTAAAATAGTCATAAAACAGGTGATATTCTATAGAAATGGGTTTTGCCCCAATAGAATTAGCATTCTAGCATTTAACAACCAAATAGCCAATTAGTTATTTAAATATGATTCTTAAGTGCAGGGTGTCTATGGGAATATTTGCTCTGCTACGGAAGTTTTGGGAAGATTGTCCTGAAGAAGTGAAAAATGAATTTAGATCTGAACAAAGAATAGGTGTGAACCAGTTGAACACCGGGAAGAGTGTTCTAGGCAAAGACAAGAGCATCCCTTTGGACTCTGAGCTGGTCGGAAGCACAGTGTCCCAGGAACTGAGAGATGGCCAGTGCGGCTGGGCACAGCAGCTGAGGAGAAGAGAGCCCTGAATTCATGTCTTCCATTCTTCTAACGCCTTGTGCCTGTGCATGAAGGAGCTCAGTTCATGCTGGTCAGTAATTTAGTGAACATAGGCAAAGCTGAGTTTTCCAAAAGAAAGAGGTTTTCTGGGAAGGTGTACCTCATAAGGTCTAGCCAGGGCATTCCAACAGAGAGGAATTAATACGAGGACTGGTTGAATGGGCACTGGAGGAATGAAAACCCAAAAAGGGAACACTGAGGTAACAAAGAGAAGGTAACTAGAAAAAATCGCTTTATCTCTAGACCAGAATCTCAAGCTTGGTCTTCACTGTCTCTCCCCACATCAATCTCACAAAATCCTATCTGTGAAGCCCGAAGGAGCTGGAACTCAGAACTTTGCGTGTGTTTTGGTGGTGGGGAACCTCAGAGCTCAGGAGAGCTGGGACTTGCCAGCCATTGCTGGGTGTAGGGCATTGCTGAGTGATGATAGCCCAAGAAAGCCAGAAGGAGTCTACCATCTGGTCTCCCTCTAGCGGCCACTGTTGGTGGAAACCCACAGGGAGCCCACAGGCCACTCAGGATTGCAATTGAGAGTCCCAGCCCCAGCATTGCTACCTGGGGTGGGAGGAGAACACAGGAGATGGTTGGTAGCATCCATACCTAGACATGATGGCCTCGCTTTGGATAGTGCCCAATTCTAACTTCTGCAAGTTATTTTTGAAAGCCTTTGATGGAAAGACATTCCATCATAACTCTTTATTTGGGAGTAACGAAGATGGATTCCTCACCTAGTACAGAAACAGAGAGAAAACCTCGGTGTTAGTTTTAATGCCACTCCTGTCTCTGAGTTGGAAAGTATATATACATACTTGTACACACTTATTTATTTAAATATGTAATATTTAATATAAAGATAAATAGCATTATAGTATAATTTTTATATATTTTATATAATATTAAAATGTTTATTTAAGTGTATATTTTTAAATTATTGGGAAAAAGCAAAATTTTGTAGAGCTCACTGTTGGCCTTAAAGCTATTGGGAACTAGGGTACACATTCTTTGAGACAGCAGGTGGTCTATTCAGATTACATCTATTCCATCTCCTGCCTGAGAACTCCAGGGGAAAGTTCTGCCTCTCTCTCATTTCCTTGATGGTTCCTTGTAGAATGATGGGGTTTGGAGACTCACTCTGACTTTGGTAAAATGAACAAGAACCACCCTGGGTCCTACCCAGAAACTCTTTCATTATCCTCTGCCCCATTGTGTGAAAGGTTTTGTCATCTAAACCACAAACAAGAAGTTGCAAACTATTTCTCAATGTTTAGAAATAACAATATTCTTAAAAGTTAACCATTGTTTCAACACACTCACACACCAGTTGATGTGTTGGTCATCTCAAGCAATTCTGGCAAAAATAAGAATGTGATTTGCATCAGATGTTTTGGCACACTGAAAATATCACTTTTGAGTACCTTAGGAGACACATGCTTAGGTATAATTAAAATTTTTTCACATATTAAAAAATGTGTTTCCATTAAAGGTATATTTACTGCAGAAATGTGACTTTTGCCCAGTTTATCATTGTCAATGACAGTACTTAAGTACTTGAGCTTCTTTCTTTCAATTCCCTTAATTCTCCAGAGAATTAGTGAAATTATTACTTTGGTGCAACAGGAACTGTTACTACAAAATTTTTATATAAAAGAAAGCATTGAAATGTTATTTATCATCCAAATGGACTCGTCTTCATTCATTTCCTAGATGTAATCCCTTGTTACTATCTGCAACAATTATTGTTTTATTTCACCTGTGTCCTTGGTTTTGATTTTCAGCATTAGAAAACAATAAAAACCTTGCTGAAAGATAATTTCTATGGATCACATTCCCTGGTCAGTCCTAGTTGATTATTAATTCCTCATAATAGCATATGCTTGATTCTGCTGCTTAAATCATGCAAGTGAGGACTATTGGCAGTCACAAAGGTCGACAGCAGCATTCAACTGTAGAACAAACTGCATTTTTATAAGTGTGCAAAGAAGGATGGAAATAATTGTATGATAAACAGAAAAATATGTTCATTTCTTTTTTATATATATTATTTTTATCATTGCATGACAGTTGTACATAATGATGGAATTTGTTGTCACATATTCATAGATGCACACAGTACAGCAATACGATTTGGTCAGTACCTCCTCGCACCCCTGTACCTCCCTCTTCCCGTTCCCCAGATCCCTTGCCTCTCTTTCTTGCTCCTAAATTTTCCCTAAATTATCCAAATACATTGACATAAATCTTATACCTATGAAGAATATTTGTATATATATATTACCATAGTAGATAGAGTGACACACTTATAAATGCTTGGGGTATACCTTGCTGTAACTCAGTTCAAGCATTTCCCTCTCTCCTCCTTTGCTAGCACCCTTTATTATTTTTAGATATAATTGACAATAACATTTTCACTTTTGTAAAGGCATGCAATATAGTTTATTTAAATATCTTATGTAGTGTCTTACAACTGTATCTCATAAATATTGACATATTGCATTTTTCTTACAATTCACTTTTCACTATTTTTTCTTTTCTTTTTGTTTTTCCTTTAAAGAGAGAGGGACAGTGAGAGAGAGAAACAACTTTATTTAGTTTTTCACATGGCTTTAGTTGCTCCAACACTTAGTTGTGTACGTGGTGCTGGGGTTTGAACCCAGGTCCTCATGCTTGCCAGGCAAGCGCCGAAACCACTGAGCCACTGCTCTAGCCCTTTTTCTTTTCTTTTTAAAAAATTTTTGTTAAGGTGTTGAGTTGTCAATGAATGTTAAATGCATATGAAGTGACAATATGATATGCATTTGGTCTTAAATCATAGTTTTTCCCCACAATGCCCACTCCCCTGTCTCTTGATTCCTTTATATTATGCCCCATAAGACATATAAATGTGTGTGTGTGTGTATATATATATATATATACACATATGTATGTGTGATATGTATGTATATGTTTTTGATACAATCTGCTAGTCTGTGTCTTTTGATTGGTGCGTTGAGACCATTCACATTCAGTGTTACAATAGCTGTGTGGTTTCAGTTGATGATTATTGTATTTTATTAGTAAGTTCTGTGCTGTCTTGGTTGTCTATTGATAGTATGTACCTTTACTGAATTTCCTGTCTGTGGGTGTTGAGGAAAGTTTGCTTGTTCTTCTATCTGGAATTTATGTTTGAGGATTCTTTGTAATGCTGATTTTCTGTTTATGAATGCTGGAAGTTTGATCTTATCATGAAAAGTTCTTATTTCCCCCTCAAATTTAAGCTGAATTTTGCTGGGTGTAGTATTCTTGGCTGCATGTTGTGTTCATTCAGACATTGAAAGTTTTTCTTTCATGATCTTCTTGCTTCTAGAGTCTGAACTAAAAAATCAGATGTGATTCTTATTGGTTTGCCTCTGAATATGATTTGGCATTTCTCCTTTACAACTTTTAATATTCTTTCTTTGATTTCCCTGTTGTACATTTTGAATATGATGTGTCTTGGTGAGCCTCTCTTTTGATTAGGCCTATTGGGTGCCCACAGCTTGCTGGATGAGCATATATGACTCTATTTTTATATGGGCAAAATTTTCTTTAATTATTTCATTGAGACTGTTCCTTATCCCATTCATTTGCATGTTGATTTCTTCCTGCATACCAATTACCCTTAAATTGTTTCTTCTTATTTCATCCCAGACATTTTGAAAATTCTGTTCATGTTCTGAGAGTATTTTCTTTTTTGTCATCCATGCACTCAATCTTACTCAACCTTTCCTCATTGTTAGAAGTTCTTCTGTTTTCTATAGAAGTTAGTGTATTAGTAAAATCTTCCATGGTTCCTCTCATGTCATTGTCTGCAGATTTTAGCTCTGTTACTTCCTTTTTGAGTATGTCTATTTCCTTGATAATAGACTTTTTAATCTCTTTGAGTTTTCTCACTTAGTCCCTTCGTTACATCTTCTTTTAGCTCATTTTTCCTTTTAGTAATCAGATTATTGATGATTTTTTTCAAGGTTTTCATCTCAGTCCCAATCCATGGCATCCTTTTTAGGGGAGTTGTGATTTTGAGGTGCACTTTTGATTCTTCATTTTTGAAGAGGTTCTTCTGGATCTCTGAATTGAGATTCCCTGCAGGGAAGGCAGCCAGTTCTACAGGTCATTTTCCTCGCAAGTCAAAAGCATGGATCAGCCACCACCTCTTTGATGATCACCTTTCTGATGCTGATTCTGCCTGAGACCTAGTTGTGTTCCACCTTTTGGTTCCAGGCTGAAGATTGCCAATCTGAACCCTGGTTGTCCTGGGCACCTGCCAGGCCAGGACTTGAAGAGGCGTGGGCCTAGGGCTGGTCCAGGCAGGGATGCTCCTCTGGTTAGTGCTGGTTTTGTGTTGGGGCCCAGACCAGAAGAGACCCGGGCTGGTCCTTCAGCTGAGCAGGGGCTGCTCCAGATGGGTGACCTACCCGGGGGTGTTCTATAATGCCTGTTGGTGGGGACCAAAAGAATCCTGGACTGAAACACAGGGCATCAGTTAGGTGGGGGCTGCTCCTGGGAGGGGAGGATCCTCCTCTGGTCAGTCCCAGGTGAGGACTGCTCCAGAGGGGGAGTCCTCCTGGTGTTGTCCTGAGTGCATGCCAGCTGGGACCAAAAGAGGTCCGGACCAGCACGCAAGGCATTGGGTAGGGAGGGGACCTGTTCATTTCTTTAAAATATTAACTTGTTAAAGATTCCTTAAAAATTACCCAGATATAATTTTTAAAAATAAGCTGTGCATTATGTATGTGTTTCTTTCTTTACTAGTAAAACTATTATATGAGAATCTGAAAAGAAACAAAACACAAAAAGTCCTCAATGCAAACATAACATAGATTTTTGGTGAGGCTTAGAATTCTTTCTGCTTTTAATCTATATAACATATGCTGCCTCTTCATAGGATCAGTAATGGATTTGAAAACTGCTCCTTAAAAGTTATCTGACTTATTCTGAATGCTTTGCCTTCAAAATTATAAAACTTGATTATTATTTTAAGGCAAATGCCAACCTAAAGCAAAATTAAAAGGTATTAATAATAAAAATGCAAATAGAGTTTTGTTGATGATCCTTAACTGTTCTCAAACTTGATCACTAATCTGGTCTAGAAAGAAGCTGCCCATCTTTAACTTCCTCAAAGACCTAGGGCTTTTCCACACTATTGAGATTTTTAATGACTTCACTAGGTAGTACTTTATTAGCGTTATTATTGGGGCAGTTTTTTGAAGGTCCTTAGCTTCCTAGCTTGTTACTACTGAGTTCCCTTGCTGTCTAAATCCATGTGCCCACTCTCTTACTTTCTCTTAAATGAGGAAGTGTCCCTCTAACTCACAAAGCTGCTGTTCATGGGGAGAAACTACCTGTGGGATCTACCTCTCCCTAGCAGTAGCTCACCAATTTAGCAATCACACTTCCTAGGATTCCAAGGTTGCAAAAATTAACTAGCTGCATTTGCTCATCTTAAGGAAAATTACTTTGCAATTCTTCTTTTGTTGCAAATTGCTCAGTTAGGTACCTGTAAAATGAAATACACACTAAGTCACTTTTATAGCAACCTCCATGCACAAGATCTAAGATTCTTTCTTTCTGTTCTTACCCAGACCATAAATTCTAAGTTAAAAATTGAAATAATATAAAAACGTAACTTTTAAGCCATATTAAAGGGGCTGGAGTGGTGGTTCAGCAGTTATGATGCTTGCCTGGCATGTGCAAGGACACGGGTTCAAACCCCAGCATCACGTAGACAACGAAGTATCAGAGGAATGAAAGCCACATGAAAAACTAAATAGAATTGATTTGCTCTCTCTCTCTTTCTCTCTCACTGTCCCTCTCGTTCAAAAAAATAAATAAAACTCTCCACAGAAGCCAACAAAAATACAAACCAGTTTTGAGAGAAACTCAGATATTAGGGGAAATAATAACTATGTGTAGTGGTACTCTTTGTGGCTAGACAAAGAGTCTTGCAATAGCCCTTGGTTGGCAGAATCAATTTGTGGGTAGGAGGTAGGAAACTTTGTGTAGGAGCCAAGGAAATTCCTGAGACTGAAGAATCAAGAACATGACCCATCCCTTTTGAGTTTCGGTGTTGTTGGAACACGTCTGATAGAGTTGATGTTAACTGAAGTCTAGTGGCAGAAGACCTACAAACTCTTCCAAGAAACTTGTAGAATAGGTGACCTAGGGTTTGCACATTGGTGGCACACATATACAACAGATGGATGTGGTGGAAGCTATTCTTGGATAAGCTGAAAATACGGTTGGGATTGTGTTAGCTGTGATAAGTGAATGTGGGATTGTAACCTGGAACAACTGCAGCAAGAGCCAGCAAGGAAATCACTGTGAGTGGACAAACCCCTATTTGGCATCCAAGGTTCATAACCTGGTGATGATTACTTAGCAATCATGTTAGTGGTTGCTTTAGACTTTCTGATTCTCTACTTGGTAGTTAGGAAGTAGAACTGAAAATTTGGTGCTGGGAAGCTTAAGAAACATAGAAGTTCCAAGTAAGCAGTGGTTGCAAATTGAAAATGAATTTTTTTCTACTAAAATAATTAGCTGGTGTTATAAAGGAGATATAATCACTTTCCTATTTCAAGCTGATGAAGATCATATCAGTAATGTATGATTGAAAATGTTAGCATCATCATAATTTCCATAGCCGTGACATTTATCATTTTTTGCTATACCAAAAATATTTTTGCAAAGGTCTTATCTCTCTAAATTCTGTTTATTTAAGGCCAGGACTTATCTTTATCTAAATCTTTATTATATCTCCCATGGAGCCCACCAAAGTGCCTCTTCCAAAATAGGTGCTAAATTAACTCTCTCAGTTTTATGTGGTGGAACAGAAGAATAAATTTGGAACACTCGAATACTGAAATCTTTGCACATATTAAAAGATTCATATTTTTCATGAATAATACTTATTTTATTCAAGATAATAACATTTTTGCAGCTGTATTGTCTATAGTGATAAAATGCACAGAGAAAGAGTTTGAGGAAACAGTTCTAAGCGAAAAGAAGATCTCTTCTGTGCATACAGAAATTCAGATTAATATTTTCAGTTTGCAGGCTGGAACAGTGGCTCGGTGATTATAGCACTTGCCTGGCATGCATGGGTACATGGATTTGAACCCCAGCACCATGTACACAACAAAGTATTGGAGCAATGAAAGTCACATAAAAAACTAAATAAAAATTGCTTCTGTCTTTCTCCCCCTGTCTCTCACTGTCCCTCTTTCTAAAATAATAATAATAATAAAAAAAAAATATTTTGAGTTTGCAGTTGATTCTTTTTGGAAGTGTTTTGATCTCAATTATTTGATTTCTTTGCCAGTTTTTTTATGTTACATTAAAATGTACCCCTGTGGATTTATTCTCAGTGTTAATTTTAGTAAGTTTACATTGTGCTATCTTTAAGAATCCATATTCTCGGGCTGCCAAGGTGGCTCAGTGGTAGAGCGCTTGCCTGGCAAGCACAAGGACCCGGGTTCAAACCCCAGCACCACGTACACAACTGAGTGTTGGAGCAACTAAAGCCACGTGAAAAACTAAATAAAGTTGTTTCTCTCTTTCTATGTCTCTCTCACTGTCCCACTCTCTTTAAAAAAAGAAAAAAAAAAAGAATCCATATTCTTGAGCTGCCAAGGTGGCTCAGTGGTAGAGTGCTTGCCTGGCATGCATGAGGACCTTGGTTCGATCCCCAGCACCACATACACAACTAAGTGGAAGTAAAAAAAAAAAAAAAAAAGATGAAAAAATAAATTTAATTCTCCCTGCCCCTCCCCACCTCATGCCATCTTTTAAAAAATTGCATAGTCTAATTAAACAAGGAAACCATAGTATTGCAGAATTTTCGTATTGTCCCATTACAGAAATAAATTTTTTATTATCTTTAATTTTGAAGAAAAATAGAGCAAAGGAGGACAAATTCAGTGATGGTGTGGCGATGAGGTTGAGGCACTTAAATGTAGCTTTGCTGTTAATATCCCTCTAATATTTATTTCCCCCTTCTTAGCAATAGAACTCCTGAGTTTTAGACGAGCACATATGTACTAAGAATAAAAACTATATTGGCCATCCAATTTGTAACTAGCCATGAATACATGCCCCAGCTCTGGCCAGTTTAAGTTTAAGTGAAAGTGTCACTTCTAGCAAGTGCACATTAAAAGTTTGGAGAGTAGGGGTTGGGGGCTTAGCTCAGTGGCAGAGCGCTTACATAGCATGCGCAAGGCCCTGTGTTCGGTCCTCAGCCCTGAAAAAAAAAAAGTTTGGAGAGTAGGGTTCACGTCCTTGTTCCTCTCTTTTTCTAACAGAGCTTGGAGCTATCTTGCAAAATGAGGTGTACTGATCTGTTTAAGTCACCCCATTGCAGATTGCAGAAGTTCTTAGACTAATGTAGATTTTGTATTTTCTCTCCTGTAGGGAGCTATGACATTGGCCTTACCTGGATTCACTCAGAATTCAGTTTAAATTCACTCTATCCAAAGTGTGGCCCTGGAGCTGCCACTCATATTTTCCATCTCTTCCCCCACATAGCAATGATCCTGGTAGCAGACTAACCAGACCAACAAAGGCCAGTTGTGGCTGTCCCAAAGTTGCTTGAGCCACTTGCTTCAAACTCTAGTTGTTGGGATCCTGCTTCGGCTGACTGGTTCCAAGTGCTGTCTTTACGTCTATAACTTCAGCTCCTGTGTTGTTATGGCTCTTTGGATTAGATATTCATAATTGGTTTTCATGACATCTTACTATATTGGTTTACCCTAACTGTTTTTTTCTTAAGAGAGGGAGAGAGAGAGAGAGAAGTTATTTTTTTTTTCATGTTTTTGTTGTTGTTTTTTCTTTATTTATTTGATTTATTTGTGTCTGTGGTGCTGGGGATTGAACCTGGGACCTAAAGTATACCAGGCAAGTGTTCTACCACTGAGCCACCTCTCCAGCCCCCAACTGGTATTTGACTTGTGGTTGCTTTCTACCACTTGTGTTATAAACGGGCTTTAAAAAGTCTCCCTCCCAGTATCCTCTGACATGGTTTGGATATTCCTATCAGGACTCATGTTGAAATTTAATCTCTATTGTGAGATATTAGGAGAATGGAAATTTAATCTAATTGAGGTATTGGTATTTGGAGGTAAGATTTTTGGGAGGTAATTAAAGTTTGGTGAGGGTCCTAAATCCAAAGGGACTGCGACTTATATAAGGGAGGGACAATCTGAGCCATGATGCTCTGTTCCTTTCCCATGTGATGCCTTGTGTTGTCTCAGGGCTCTTCAGAGAGTCCCCATGAGCAAGAAGAACTTCACCAGATACTACACTATCTTGAACTTCCCAGTCATCAGAATGGTAAGCTGAATACACCTCTTTTCCTTTTGAGTGACCCAGTTTGTGGCATTCATTTATAGTAGCATGAAACAGACTAAGACAGGGGCTGGAGTGGTGGCTCAGTGGTCACGGTGCTTGCCTGGCATGAGTGAGTACACGAGTTCAAACCCCAGCTCCACATACACAACAAAGTCTCGGAGCAATGAAAGGCACATGAAAAATGAAATAAAATCGATTCTGTCTTTCTCTCTCTCCCTCTCAGTGTCCCTCTCTCTTTAAAAAAAAAAAAATTATAAAAAAAAGAAAAAAAAACCAGACTAAGACAACTGGTAATTCATGAGGCAGCAACAGCCATCCTAAGGGGGGGTGGGTAGGAGTTGAAAGTATGGGAGAACTGGCCATTTTTTCACACGTCTCACTTTTTCCTTTAAAAAAAGATTCATAGTTTTCAACAGATGGGGGACAGTAAAGTTTATTAGGTAAGGAAGTAAGCTGATCAAATTTGTCTAAAAATATGACTGTCATATGAAGAATGAAATTAAGGAGGAGGTATTTGAGAGAGTAATAAAGGTTAGGTGGTGATTATAAATGACTGCATGAGAGATGATAAAAGCCTAAATTAAGGCACTTAACTATGATGATAGAGAAAAGAGATTTAAAGGACTATCTAGAGGGTATGCACAAAAGGACACAGAGATTAAATGTGCTGTGAAGGGAAGGGCAAAGATTCCAGCATGCCCTCTAGTTAATGGTCCGAGAGACCACTGTGAGATCAGCTGTCCTCTGAAGTAGCAAGAGAAATAAATAGAGTATAATTTAGAAAGAAAGCAAATTCAGCTCAGGATGTACTTAGTGTGAGAGCTCGGGAACCATCTGGATGAATACACCCGAGAAGTCCTGGAAAAGATCAATCAGCAAGTCAGGTGAGGAATCTGGGAGGTAGAGAGGGAAGTGGGAATCACCAGCTGTGGGGTGGTAGGGGAAGTCAGGGAAGCGAATGAGCTCACGGAGGGAGACGCCTTGGCTGAGCAGCCAGGGTGGAATCACAGAAATGCCAAGCCAGGAGGCAGAGGAAGGGATCCTGACAAAGGAAAAATGCAGGGAGTGGTAAGGAAGGATGGCAAGGTTATGGAGGAAAAAGGGCGAGCTGCTGCTATAATTCGGATCTGCAATGCCTCCCAGAGGCCTCAGGGCCCCGCGGTCTCCTGCCTGTGGCACTGTGGGGAGGCTGTGGAGTCTTCAGGAGGTGGGGTCTGGTGGAAGGAAGTGAGGTCACTGGGCACACACCCTCCAAGGGGAAGTGGGGTCCTGGCCCCCTCTCTCTGCTTCCCAGCTGCCAGGAGCTGAGCAGCTTTGCCCCGGCACAAGCCCTACCACAGGAAGTTCTGCCTTGCCACAGAGCAAGAGTCACCAACCATGGACAGAACCTCTGGAAAGCATGAGCCAAACAACCTTCTCTCCTTCAGTGGTTTATCTCAGGTATTTTGTCACAGCAATGGAAAATTGACTACTGTGCTAGAATTTTCTTTCAGGAGAATAGTTTAAGCAGCTGTGGCAGATGCAAGAATGTGTAGTCAATAAACTACTTTTGTTTTTAAATCCCCCCTCAAAACTAGAAAGACTACATTTTCCAAACTTCCCCTGAATCCAGGTCGAACCATGGATTCCCACCAAGCACTGGCCAATGGAAAGAAGAGAAAGTAGAGGCCAGGTGTTTCTTCCAAGCCAAGCCCCTCAAACATGGCAGGTGATCTGTGTGCATGCTGTCACCTCCCATCCACATGCCCGGGTGGAGAGCCACACAGGACAGATTCCTGACCAGGCGTGCTCATTGGAATTTGCCTGAGTGAGAAATGGACCTTCATCGTGTGGTCCACGGAGCTGCTGAGAAGATTTGTTCTGGAAGTGAGCACACTTTGATACGATGGATTAAAAACATTCTTAGGTGTGAATTTGTCATTTTAGGCTGTACTCTTGGTAATGTTGACACGCTTTAAAAACACAGCCATCCTAACAATACACATGTTTCAAGAAGATTTTTTGCTGTCTTCTGAAACAAGGATATAAATGTCCAGGTCGTTGGAATGGCATCAAAATCTTTTTTTTTTTTTTTAAGAGAGAAGGAAGGACAGTAAGAGAGAGAATCAGTTTTTATTGAGTTTTTCACATGGCTTTTGTGGCTCTGACACTTAGCTGTGTACGTGGGTGCTGGGGTTTGAACCCGTGTACTTGTGCATGCAGGGCAAGTACAGTAACTGCCGAGCCACTGCTCCAGCCCCAATGGCATAAAAATCTTAAATTGGAGTTTAGAACAGACTGATAATAGATGGAAGAAGGGAAAGGTCAGCACCTGGTACCTTCCGTACAGTTGTCCCCGCTGTGCTCCAATCTGTAAAGGAGACAAGCGTGGCTTTGCTCAGCCACCCCTCTCACTGTCATCCAAACACACAGCACAGGGTTACGGCAGAAATCCTTAGTGTCCAGGGCTCTGGACATTGGTAAGTGATTTCCTTGCATAGAATGTCTAAGCAATGATCTAAACTGAAGCGTCCCGGTCCCAGGATTAGGAAGCGAGTACAGTGTGATACCTACCTGCGTGTAGACAGCAGCAAAGATGCCCACGCAGCCTCTTCCAGATCTGTCTACCGGGTACAAAAGGCTCCAGTGGCAATCTGAGGAATCCTGAGCTCCAGGGCGCTGTAGTCAAGAAAATGCACTTAACCACATAAAAGGAAGTGAGGCAAAAATAAAAACAAACCATTTTGGAATCATAGTCCAACATATGCAGCTGGTTCTTACTAATTATAAATAAATAAGTAAACTATAGGAGATGACGCTCCCAGACAAAAGAATTCTAGACAACTTCTTTAGATGCTGCCTTCTCAAGGAGGTGAGATGTAATTCTCACCCCTTCCATGTAAGTTACACTTAGTGACTTGCTAAAAAGGGCAGAAAAGAAAAAGGATAAACAGCTTTATGGTGGAGAAATCTGGCAAATGCTGCCTCAGACAGAGGAGATCAAAGTTAATAGCACCAGGGATGAGACATGCTGAAGGCACGTACCCTTGACGTGATGTATTCATATCAAAGACAGGTACCTTGTCTGTGGCCTTGCTCCCTAAGCCCATAACCAGTCAAATAATAAGGGGAGAAACCTCAGAAAAAAACAAATCGAAGGGATATTCTCTAAAATGCTTGACCAATGCTTCTCGCTGCGGTTTGAATATTTGTGTTTTGTTAAAATTAATGTTGAAAGTTAATCTCCAGTGCAACAGTATTAACAGCTGGGGCCTTTTCAACAGTATTAAGAGATGAGGCTCTGAAGGGTGTGTCCCCATGGGTAGATTAGGGCCTTTGTAAAAGGGTTTGAAGGAATGAGTTGAGCCCATTTCATCCTCTTGCCATGTGAGGTCATAGCCATGAGCACCATCTTTGAAGGAAAAAAAGTTCCCACCAGACTGTCTATGCTGGCACCTTGACAATGTACTTCCCAGCCTTCAGAAATATAAGACATAAATTTCTGTTGCTTATTAATTATCCAGTCTAAGGTATTTTGTTGTAGCAGCCTGGTGGACTAAAACATTCCTCAAAACTTTCAAGGTCTTCAAAACAAAGAAAAGTCAGAGAAATTGTTAGACAGTGTAGTCATGAGAATTAAATATAGTGTATCCTGCAGGGACAGGGAAAAGGCCAATAAGGAAAAACTAATGAAATTTTAATAAAGCACAGAGTTTTCTTAATCAGGATATATCTGTATCAATTCATTAATTATGATTAATATATCATAGTCATTTAGATGTTGACAGAGGAAACTGGGTGTGAGATATAGACATTCATAGTATTGTTTTTGCAAATGTTAGTTATTCTAACAAAAGTTTGTCTGATTAAAAAAATTTATAAATAAAATCCTTTACTTTTTCTTGAAGAAATCTAAGTATATATAAGTATATATAAGTTCATAGAAAGATTGATAGCAGTCCCTTTTGCTTTCTTCATTAATTGACTGGGTCTCTAAAGTATGCTAGTGGGTTCTCTCTCCCAAGTCTGTGCTGCTTCCTCATCTTTATCTGATCCCTGGTCACTTTCCTGTTTACACCCCTTCCCTAACCCCCATCTTTCTCAATACAAGATGTTTCCCCCAGACACAGCCCAGTGGAAATTCAGTGTGTCCTCTGTTTTCCTGGGAGAAATGAAGTCCCTGGGCCCTTGTCCTCTGTCCTCTGCTCAGCTTTGCTCAGTTAGTAGAGCATTAAAGTGAGCTATGGACATATTAGTCATTCTCAGTCCTGTTAGGTGCAAAGATAACATTTATAAGTGACCAAGTTTAGGAAAAAAAATTTCTTTTTGTTTTATAAAATCTACTTCTGAAATAATGATGGAGGAAGAAGAAAGGAGAGGTAGAACTTAGCTCTTTATATTTACTATCAAATATAATATTTTTTTTAAAGAGAGAAGGAAAGTGAGAGAGACAGAGAAAGAAACAACTTTATTTAGTTTTTTCACATGACCTCCATTGCTCCAACACTTAGTTGTGTACGTGGTGCTGGGGTTTGAACCCAGGTCCTCGTGCTTGCCAGGCAAACGCTGAAACCGCTGAGCCACCACTCCAGCCCCCAAATATAATATTTAATTAGGAAGCATTGAATATGAATTTTGAAGGGAATTAACTAAATATCTAAATCCATATTTCCATGTTACACATTAAGAAATATAGATCAGATAGCTTAAGTGACCAGCCCAATGACCAGAAAATCCATGACTATTTTACTCCTCCTCTTTGTCTTCATGTTCTTCAAACACCACATTCAACTTTTTTTGTCATGATGCAGGAGGGCTTATGGCTTTGATATGATAGTTCTTCTTTCTGGACAGCAGAAAACATAAAAAATAAATAAAAAGGCAAATGAATACACTAAAAGAATCAGTGGCCAAATATTATCTTGTATTCCCTGTGATTTAAAGACATATCTAGAGAAATGTTCAATCACAGCTTGAATGTGCAGAAACAACCTTTTTGATCTCCCAACTGCTACCACCTTATGCAGCTCACCTTTCCATAACAGTGGAGCTGTTTAGCTCCGCCTCTCAGATACCTTCTTTATTAAATGCACCTTGTGGTAGATAACATCAGAATGGTAGAAGCATGTGCAGAAGAGATCACAAGTGAGGAAGGAAGCTAGAGAGAGCCAGACTTGCTCATTTTACAACTTGCTGTATAATGAGAACTAACTGGAGCCCCACAAGAATGGCATTAATCCCTTCCGAGGGCAGCACCCTAGTGACCTAACCACCTCCCAGTAGACTCCACTTCTTAAAGTGTCCACCATTTCAACCCTCCACACTGAGGATCAAGCTTCCTGCACATGAACCTTTGGGGTACAATCAAACCATATGCAAATTAGAGCATCTATATAAAACATATCCATTTGTAGACCTCAACCACCAGAGATGCAGTATGGAACAATGTAAGAACCCTGTGTCAGCAATCAAGTTATTTCTTGGCATTTATGAGTGGGTGGTTTCAGAATCACTCCCACCCAGACACTAAAATTGGCAGATAATTGATTTCCTTATGTAAAATGGTATAATATTTGTATATAACCTGTACAATCCTTCCATCTACTTTAACTCATCATCAGATTACATGTAACACTAATGCAATGTAAATGTTATTAAATAGTTGTTACACTGTATTGTTTAGGAAATAGTGACAAGGATAAGCTTGGGTATGTTCAGTACAGATGCAGCTTCGGGGGGAATATTTTTGAAAATATTTGTTGGTTGTATTTAACCAATAGTGGACGCAGGACTGAATGTGGAGGACCTGCTGTAATTATTTTAATAAAATGATGCAAGCCTTCTGCTTCTCTCCATGACTTCCAGATTAGCCAGCAAGAGTTGTAATATTTTGTTTGCCCCATATGCAATCACGTGATACCAGACACATCTCAAGGGCTAAATCTAATGCAGACTCGTCAGCCCCTAATGAAAGTAGAAATTGAGACTAATTTTATTACTCATTTATGTATGGCATGGGATTCAATATATAGTCTAGGTTGCAGGAATTACTAAAGAATGATGTTATTTTGCCAACTTTACATATAAAACACAAGGTATATTTGTAATACTCTTACATAGATACTCTCTTTACATTCATTTCTTTAGTTCACTACAGATTGACTTATCCACAAAGTCCAGTGTCATTGTAGAAGTCATAAGCAGTAAGTCTGTTTTGCACAATCGCTGAGATTAATGAGTCTCATTGTTTCACAGAAGAAACACTTCAGAATTACGTTATACATTTCCCACAGCTAATCAGTATTTTCCAATGCCACACGGTGTTCATGCTTGCAATTGACAGAATATCGGTGCTAAACATGTTATGCAGTCAACGAATAATGAAAACAATTTCACTTATGGTCAATTACCGTTCAAAACAAGAGGCAGAAAAGAAAAAAGTGCTGGGGAAACTTTTCACACACCCTGACTGCCAGGGTTAAGGTTTTTTATTGATGACGTTCTGGGAGAAATTTGTCATAAGAATCGAAATAGCAATAGTAAGAGTAGCTAATCCTATAATATTTTCTTTGCATGCAACATCTCAGTTAAGGCTCACCAAAACTCTGTGAAGCAAGCATAAGTATCTTGGTTGTATGGATGAGGATTTTGAAGGTCTGAGAAATAACTTGCTTATGTTCGTACATTTAATAACTGGTGGAGCTGAAATGAGAAAGCATTGCATGCTGCCCTGTAACCCTTAGTTTTTAAGGAATTTATCTTTCAAAAGGAATTGTTTAAACTCTTTAAAAAAAAGGAAAAGTTACTGCTTTGTTTTAAAGCAAGGGTAGAGATTAATCATACTTCTCACACTGAGTTACAAATTGGAGCTCTTTGTTGAAATATGTCCTGAGTTCTATTTCAGTCTTCCTGTTGATCATTAAATCAATAACTTGCATGATGCAGACTCATACCTACTATATCAGTTTAAGGCTGCCACCTTAATATTTTAGATAATATTTTAGGTGCCAAGTTGTGGCTCTTGTGTGTGCTGAGCTTTCTTCTTTGCTGATTTTGTTTAGGATTGTATGTTTATCTGGAACATTTCCTTTTCTCCTTCTTGTGAACTCTTGAATATTGAGCAAATTATATTGAATCTATGAATATGTGAAAACAAATCCCATCGTTAGGTACAACTATAATGCACCAATAAAAAAAAAAAGAAGAAGAAGAAAGAAAATCACCTCACCCAAAGTCCAGAATCAATATTTCAATCTTTCAAGGCTCTCAACTCAACACCCACTCTGCGATGCTTTCATGTAGCTGCTGTAACAAGTTACCATCAATTTAGTGCTTAAAGCAATGTGAATTGATTATGTCGCAGTCTTGGAGGTTGGGAGTTCAAATTGGGTCTTACTTAGCTAAAGTCAGGGTGTTGTTAGGGCCAAGTTATTTCCAGAGGCTGCAGGGGAGAATCTTTCCAACTTCTAAGGGCCCCTGCATTCCTTGGCTCATGCTCCTTTATCTTCAAAGCCAGCAACACTCATCCTCAAATCTCTCTGTTACTCTGACCTTCCTTTCTCCCTCTTTGATTTATAAGGACCTTTTAGGTTACCCTGAGCCTACCTGGATAATCCAGGTAATCTTCCTATCTCAAGGTCAGCGGTTAGCAACTTTAATTCATGCTGCCTTAATCCTTCCTAGCCACATAAAAAGCATAAAATAACTTGTTCATAAGTCTCAAGGATTAGGACACAGATATCTGGGGAGATTGGGGGTCATTATTCTGCCTGCCATACATATATCCCTCTTCTCCCATCAGTAGGATCTGATTCTTCTTTTTTTTAAAAAAAAAAAAGGTTATCAGATGCCGACTCTGCATTTTTCTTTCACAATCACGCTTTAATCTGTTTCAGCTGCTATTTTCAGAGGTTTCTTTTCAGTCCAAGTAAAACTTCTCCACCTTGATCCTCCAGTCCTGCCTCTTTTGCTATTATTCACTGATTTTTTTCCAGTGCTCTTCTTCATGTTTATCCTTTATCGAATTTTCTCTGGGGCAATTAAATGTATTTGATTCTTAGCTGAAGAGAAGTCTCTCTTGATCCTCTGGCCTTCTGCAGTCAGCATTCTAGCATTCCCTTCATGACAGAGAGTTATATCCAGGCTTTTAGTTAATTGATTGTATATGGGCCACTTTTGGACTCCCAATTCTATGCCATCAATATGTGTGTCTGTTCTTACAACAGGGTTATTCTACTTTTATAACTGCAGTGTAATAGTCTTGAAGTCAGGTAGTGTATATCCTCCAATTTCTTTGCCTTTAGGTCTTTTGCTTTTAAATATAAATTGGAGGGGGGCTGGAGCCATGGCTCGGTGGTTATGGTGCTTGCCTGACATGCGCAAGTACACGGGTTCAAACCCCAGCATCCACGTACAAAACTAAGTGTCAGAGCAATGAAAGCCATGTGAAAAACTCAATAAAAATTGATTCTCTCTCTCTCTCTCTCTCTCCTTCTTTCTTTAAAAAAATATATATATGAATTGGGGGGAGGGAGAGATAAGGGGATTATCAATACAACAGGGAATGCTCAACTCCCATTAGAAGTCTAGATATACACGGAGAGGCTAAGGACCTCAGAATTGTCAACAATTATTGTACATGTATATGTGCATTTCAAACTATAGTATGGCGGAATTACAGAGGAGTCATGAATTTGGGGAATGCATGAAGGGGGGTGGATCCTGGTCTAGGATTGACCTCAACTTACTGTCTCACTATGTCACTATCCATGTACGCATGAATATGCAACAATTCCTTCCAATATGTAAGTCTATGTCAAACGAATACAAATGATACCTGAAAGTTAATTTCTATTCCCAAAAAGTTTGTTGAGATTTTACATTTTCATTGAATCAACAGATCAACTTGGGAAGCTTTGACCCGTAAACATTTTGAGGCTATAAATTTTCTTTTAAGAGCTACTTTATGATGTGTGGTGAAATCTGAAATGAGGTAGTGAAGCATATCATACCTTCATCGGAAATCTAGAACTTATTTTTTTCTTTGAATTTTAAGATCTATACCATTAGTATATCTTAGTATATCACCAGTTCTGATAATGCTGCTCTATATGACTGGCTTGGCCTGTTTGCTCTAAAAATGGATTCTGTCTACTCTATAGCTTAATAAATGCACAGTGTAACTGAATTCTAAAAAAAAAAAAAAGCTACTTTAACTGCATTCTACATGTTTTGACATATTGCAATTTTGTTTTGCTCACTTCATACCATTTTATAATTTCTTTTGTGACTTTTTCCTTATTGATTTGCATAGAAACTATTCCTTAGTTTTCTAATATTTGGCATTTCTAGCTGTCTGTTGCTGATTTCTAACTGTGGTCAAGGAAAATACTTTGTGTAATTTTAATTTTCTTTTACTTTCCATACTTGCTGAATTTTTATTGCTAATTTATTCTTATGCCTGAGTTGGAGAGGTGGCTCAGTGGTAGAGCACTTGCCAGGCATGTGTGAGGACCTGGGTTTGAACCCCAGCACCACATTCACAATTGTTGGAAAACAAAACAAAACAAAGAAACCAGATAAAAAAAAAATAAAATTGACTCTCTCTTTCTCTCTCTCTAAAATAATTTATTATTATGCCTAATTTATAAATCACACTTTATCATAGGTGTGTATACAAAGGAAAAAAACTCCAGTAACAAAGAGAATTCTATATTTGTGTAACTTTAGGCATCCCTCTACTAGGGCATGGATAAGAAGGGAAAACTACTATGTAGAGAACTGATCATTGACAAAGGAATAAAAGCAATACAATAAAGGAAAGACAATCTGTTTGACAAATGGTGCTGAAATGAAAAACATCCACTTACAAAAAATAAATCTCAACAGAGAGCTTATAACCCTCACAAGATTTCACTCAAAATGGATCACAAACTTAAAGGTAAAATGCAAAACTATAAGAAGATAACATAGGAGAAAAATCTATATAAACCTCAGTTTGGATGACTTTTTGGATACAAGACCAAAGGCACAATCCATGAAAGAAAGAATTAACAAGCTGGATTTCATTAAAAGTAAAATTTTCTGTGCTCCAAAAGGTATGTCAAGAGAAAGAGACGACAAACCACATACCGAGAGGACGTATCTGATAAAGAACTGTTGCCTAAAATACAGGAAGAACTCTCAAATTTAAGAGAACAGTTTAACCAAAAAAATGGACAAATGACCTCAACAGACACTTCACCAAAGAAGTTATACTAATGACAGGAGAAGATGCTCCAATCATATGTCATTAGGGAAATGCTAATTAGAACAACAATGAGATATTGTTACATACCCATTATAATGGTCAAGGTCTAGGATACTGGAAACACCAAATGCTGGGGGGAATGTGGAACAACAGGAACTGTTATTCTTTGCTGTTAGTACAGTCACTGTGGAAGACAGTTTGGTAGTTTCATACAAAACCAGGCATAATTGAGTATAGGTTTTATCATGCAATCCAGCAGTTGCACTGTTTGGTATTTACCCAAAGTTGAAAACTTAGGTCCACACAAACATACCTGCACATGGATGTTTATGGAAATTTTTATCCATAATTGCTTAAACTTAAAAGCAACCAAGATGGTTTTTAATAGGTGAATGGATAAATAAGCCATCGTACATCCAGACAATGGAATATTATTCAACACTAAGAAGAAATGAGCTGCAGATCCGTGACGACATGGGAGAAACTTAAATACATATTACTAAGCTAAAAAAGTTGATCTGAATAGTCTAAATCCTGTATGATTCCAAGTATATGATGTTCTGAGAAAGATAAAACCATGAAAAGAATAAAACGATGAGTGGTGTCAGGAGCTAGCAGGGAGAGGGGGCTAAGTAGACAGAGCACAGAGGATTTTTAGGGCAGTGAAACCACCCTGTATGGTACTATAATGGTGGATGCATATCCACCAATGTACATTTGTCCAAACTCATAGATGCATGACCCCTAGTGTGAACCCTAGTGCAAACTACAGACAGTGGGTAATAATGATGCAGGTTCTCTGACTGTAACCTTGTACCACTTTGGTGGGGAATGTTGGTAATGAGGGAAGTTATGCATACATGGGTGCAAAGAATTATGGGAAATCTCTGGACCCTCTACTAGATTTTGTTGAGAACCCAAAACTGCTCTAAAAGTCAAGTTTATTAAACGTTTCCAAAACTAATTCAAGAAGAAACCGAACACCTAAATGGTCCTACCAATATCAGAGAAACAAAACTGCACACATGAATCAGTCCAAACCGTTTTAAAAATGAATTCTTCCAACATCCAAAGAGTTTTATAGTAAACTTTTAGAAGATAAGTAAAAAAGAAAAGATATCATAAAGGACAAAAATGTACATACTGGTAAAAGGAACATTGGGACCAAGTAGGTATGAGCTAAGAGGAATGTATCAAAGACTTTAAATCTAGAAAACAGTAACAGACAGAGCTGTGGCCACAAGTAGGTAAATCAACAACCATAGTTGTTTTATTAAAGTTAACTTACAAATTGAAAATAAAGCAAATGAAAGTAGATAGCATGTATAAGATGTGATTAATATGGCCAAATATCTCAAACCAATCAATATATCCATCCACCCTTTCATTATGATTCTGTATAGTTCAACAAGACAAAAACTTTAAAAGTGAAGGTATAAGAATTAAATGGAAGAGTTGCAACTGCTATTGATTGCAGAATATATATTCAGCAAGAGAAAAAAAAATGACAGAATCAACAATCAAACTATTAACACAGAGTTCTGTAAGTTTTGAGACAGGATCACATTTGAAATTTAAAATGTTCCGCTATAACAAAGAAATGTACTAGATAACATAAAATAACAAATAAGATATCTTTCACAGTAGTAAATATTTATAAAGTACCTAGGAGATAATAAAAGAAAAAAATGCACCAGATCTTTGTGGAGAGTGCTTTAAAATTCTATCAAAAGACACAAAAGAAGATATTACTAAATAATAAAATATGTTAGTTTGCAGAAAGATGTAAAATTTTAATAGTGAAAACTTCCTTCAAATTAAGGTATGTATTTAAGTTATATTTTCACTTAATTTTCTGACAGGGTTTTTTCTTTTGGAACTTCTGACAAATTGTAACATTATATGGAAAAATAAGGGTATGTGCAAAAGAAGAGAAAGGGGGAGGATATTTTCTTTATCAGAAATTTGAATATGAACATTAAATAATAGAAAGTGAGCTATCACCTGAACAGAGACTGTCAATGGAATAGAAAGGAAACTCAGGACTCATCATGGAGAATGGGAAATTGGTGTGTGATAGAGGTAGCATCTCAGATACACAGGGAAAGGACAGATTATTAGAAATGGCATTGAGAAAAGCAATCTCTCTAGGTGGAGAAAAGTAATTCTGGATGTGTAGCTCACACTATGTATGAAAACAAAATTTAAATGCACAGAAGACAGAAAAGTGAGAGTAAAGCTATAAAGCTGATAAAGAAAATACAGATTGATATCTTTAACTTGGGCTTGGAATGTCTTATTTCAACAAGTTATAACTGCACTGTAAGAGAGGAAAAACTGATTGGATTACAGCATAATTAGATTTCTGTTCAAAGGAAGACACAGCAAAATTGAACTGGGAACAGGCTGGATGACAAGTCTAAGAATGTCAAGGAATTCCTATGTAGACGATATGTGGACTATCTCTAAGTCAGGGGGAAAGAGAAGATGAGATAGAAAAGTGGGAGAGAGTGTGAATTGGCAAGTCCAAATGGCTAATATGTATAAAAAGAGATGACAATTTCATTAGAAATCAGGTCATTGAGAATGACAATTAAGCAGTTCCTAATTTACACGTTAGATTGAGTAAAAGTAGAAGGCTATATGATTCCAAATGCTGTTAAGAATAGGAACTGTTAATACTGCTTAAGGGAGCGTGGACTGGAACAGTATCTGGAAAAAGTCGGGCAGCACAGAGGGAAATTCGATCTGCATGTACTAGTTGAGCCAAAACATATAACTCTGTGTGTTTACTCCATAGAAACCCACTAGACGTCACGTATTAGAAATTTGAACCTGTCCCAGTCTGTGGTAGCAGACAACTGAGTGTCTGTTACTAGAAAATGGTTAAAGGATATGTTGGGAACACACAATAGAATATTCTACTAAACCCAAAAATAAATAAAACTAAAACAATGGCATGACGCCTTTCATATAAATTAAAATCCATAAAAACAAAAGAATATTTTGATTTCTTAGAGATAGATATGTGATACAGAAGGGAAGAAAATGAGACTGGATAGATGAAGAGGAAATGCTATTAGACAGGGTGAGACTTCCTCAAACTTGTGGCCATCGCACGCAATGGCGGAGAAGTAGGGTTAACTCTACTGTTTGCACTTGAAGTCCGAAGTAGCCTCGCTCTTTTTCACCTTTGACCAGAAGGATTGGTGGCCACTTCTACAAATTCTTCATGTGCGATCCTCTGCTATGGTAAGTAGGGACACAGCACCTGTGATATTCATGCCTTGGCTCGATTTTCACCTTTCCAGCTGAACCTCAAATAAGTAAGCTTATTTGAGAAAGAATATGTAAATGCTAATTGGTCCCTCCCCAAAAAAAAATTTCAAGTGGGTGATTCTATTTCAACTGAATTCATTTGATTATGTGTCAGGAAGAGGATGGGGAAGGGACAGTTGGGTTTTCGTGTAGTGACTTGATTTCTTGTGATCCAGACTTGCCCTGAAGTAAGTCTCGAGGGAGGCAGATAATGGCTCATTATCACCCATGCCTCACTGTCCTGCCTTGCAATGTCCCCTGTTACCTCAATGAGCCTTGAGCCATGACCACAGCAGTTTTACAAGAAGTCTTGGTCCTGCCTGTAAGTACTGGGTGAATGTGGCTGGCCCTGAAACTGTCAGAAGGCACAGTGAACCCTGTACTGCATTTTCATAATAGATATAATAGATCTCTGTCTTGTTGAGTGATGTCCTGCCATCTATAGTATGTAAATTTTCCCCAAACAAGAATATCCGTGCTTCTGTTGACCAGACGAAATCATAAGCTCCTTGCACAATAAAAAAAAAACACTTTATACCTACTTCAAATGTAAGGTTCTAATCTTTTATGAATGCTCAGTCCTTTTTAATCTTCTAGAGTACGGTTGTCATCTTTGGGGGTTCTGCGATATCCTTGCAATTTGAAAGTCTCAGCGTTGTGTGGTCCGGGGAGCGAATTTCATCTTCATTCTCATTCTGACATTAAGACCTACTTATTTATTTCTGTGGCTCAAGGGGGATTTCGTGTTTATATTTTTCTGAATTGCCACTAAGAAACTAAGCATAAACTTTTCAAAAGCTTCTAACAACGAGCAAGTATTAAGCAAGAAACAATGCCATATGTTATTTAGCAACCATATCTGTTTGTGTTTGGGAGCGTATAAATAAATGTGAACATTATCTGCTGAGAAATAAACAGTACCAAAACAAGTAAACATAAATAAATAAATTTGAAAAACATCTGGAGCAGGTTCAGGACAAACCATTTTTCTCCTTGAATATCTGATTATAAATTTTGTTTGCTATTTTGTTTTGCAGACTTGGGATTGTATATCAGGATTTTAGATTTGTGGTCTAACTTGAATCCTCTTAGTCTAAACGTGGTGTAGGAGAACTATGTGGTAATTGTACCAAAACTGGTGGGGCAACCTGAGGTTCCAGTTAGCTTGGATTTGGAATTTAGAGCAAATTTGGAAAATAATGGAGACAAAAGGAGGACCAGTTTTCAGTGAGAATTCGACGCTTAAGATTTGGTGCATGCGGGGGTCTGGCAGGACCCTCCGGGTGCATAGCAGCTGGTTGCCTCTTTGAGGAGGCAAATGGCACATGTGGATGTAGTCAAGCTGATGGTGATGACTTCAACCGGGAGAAAGTGATCACCTTGACCAAACCAACTTCTGATCCATGGATGCCATCAGTATCTTCAGATTCATCTGTTGTCCTGAAGATGATTCAAATTCTCTCTTTATGTGAAAGTGATAACTGCATACAATATTTAATAACTATCTTGTCTCCAAACACATCAAGCCTATCAGCAAAATCAAAGTATCTCTCTGAAAGCAAGGAGAGCAGAAGGAGGAAGCCTGGGCACTCTGTTCTGGGAAGTTTTGCAGTACAACATCTCTGGCA
Source organism: Aplodontia rufa (assembly GCA_004027875.1). Classification (NCBI taxonomy): domain Eukaryota; kingdom Metazoa; phylum Chordata; class Mammalia; order Rodentia; family Aplodontiidae; genus Aplodontia; species Aplodontia rufa. Next base: position 5,146 of record PVKS010004262.1, on the reverse strand, counting down.
AAAACTATATTAAAACCTTCAAAGTGCTTGCAGTCTTTTACAATCATAATCTTTTTTGTCCAGTATGGTAAAGGACTTGACTCAAACTGTCAGCACCTATGTTTGAACCAGTGTTTTAAAATATTTCTGCACATGCATACAAAAATTATTTTCAAAACCAACCTTGACCTTGGATATTTCTATAATTAAAGTTTCCATATTGGAGTCAGTACACATATTTGTTGGGTAATGAGGCACTGCCCCCACCCCCAGTACAAAAATAAATAAACAAACAAAATTTATGGGAGAACTGAGATACAGTTCCAGATTCTTGGAAGACTGAGAAAGGGTTTGTATTTGCCCCTAGGAGATGAAGGACATTAAGGGAAACACAGGAAGAACTCATCTAAACATCTGTCTTAATTCTAGTATTGGCACCTGGCATATCAACTTATTTCTCAAAGGTGTGTTGTAGTTTATGCACCAATTTACTCCAAGGACCTCACTACTTTTGCTGAGTTCTGTAGTAAGAGTTTGTGCAATGTCTTAGCCGATATACTTTGTGAAATGCATATTTTGTTTGCCAGGAAACCACTCTCCAGGCATTTTCCCTAAGATTAGTAAATTCTAAAGTTACATACACACAATAAAAAAAAAAAAGATTTGGGGCATGCGGAGTTTAAGACAACCTCTTGAAAGTTTAAGTGTTGCTGTGGTTGCACCAAAGCAGTCAGCTCAATGGAGTAGCAGCATGGGATAGAATTTCTTTGTGGTTCACTGAGCTATGATATAAAGCAGTCCTGCATATACAGCAATTCATTTTACAAACAAACCAAGGCAGGAAGACTTGAACAAATTACCTTACATTCCAGACCTCAAAGGAAGCAAAGCTGAGATTCAGATCCAAATAGTTCTTGACATGTTTTGTGGTTATCAACGAACTTGCTGGAATGAAAGGAAGACGAGAGGGACACACAGGAGGAAGAATCGAAATGCCCTTCTGAGCCCATCGATACGCACTCTCTGCGTGTGCTTTGCCCAGTGTTTATAGCGGAAGCAGTTTCCTTAAGTTCTGTGCCACTGAGTGACACAGTTTTGGTTGATGGAATTTTTGTCAGGTTTGTTCTCTTATTAGATAAAAGGTATTCCATAAATCAGTTTTACTTATTAAAAGAACAAATCTGACATAGTAATGAAGTACAGAATTCCAATATGAATTCCATGTAGGGGGTTATCTTGAAATGCATCAACAGAGCAATTGCCCAAATCAGACTGCTAGGGGTAAAGAAAGTCATTATGAAACATAAATAATCATGTTTTCTCCTTGCAGTTGACATTTGTGAAGTGGTGCTGGTGAGGAATTCACCTTCAAGCGTCTCACAAGTTCAGCAGATTTGCTGCATTTAGTTGAATCAATATGGAGGGGCACCGCAGTTCTTTCAACCTGCTTTGGGGAAAGTGGATTCTTCTGTGATGGTTAACAAGAGTCACTTTCCCCATTCCCCAACTTTTCTTAGAAACATTCTGAATACCATGGAGCCTAATATTGTACCTGAAGATCTTCTGCCTCCATCAGCTACAGGAGACAGGAGAGAAACCAGTGTGTAACTCAGCTTTAAATTTTTTTTTTCAGTTTCCCCTTTCTTCTTTCTTGGCATCCACACCAGTTCATTTCACCAGAGCTGGTTGTATGTGCCAGTGAGAAAATGAAAAAGACCTATGTTTGAGCCAATAAATTGTTAAGAGGATTAGAGCCCCTTCTCCAAGTCTCCATTTCTCTTGGTTTTGGATGAGATACAGACCTCTCAACACATGAATCCTAGGAAAAGGCTGGGTGATATTGGGCATTTCGGTACTAGGCTAACTAAGTCTATTTACATACAAAATCCATTCCAATTTTAGGAGGAATTCTTTCAATTGTTTTAGTGGCTCTTTAGTTCCTACTTTGGGCAATCACTACATTTTGTTTATAGAGATGTCATATCTGCCAATGATTTTAACATGAATAGATCTTCTGTAATATTTTTAAATTAAATAACACAAATGAAAACCCAGTTTAAATCACTAAAGTCTACAGTAATAGAAATTAAGATTTTCAAAATAACAGTAAAAATCAAGAGACACAAGTGCCCCGCCCGAGACTTATGCAACGGTATTGAAAAAAACAAACCATCAAAATCACAGCTCTTCAGCTTTATGTTTTTGACATGTCTAATATTTCATTTTAAGCTATCTTAATAACAAAAAATAGAAGAAATATAATTTTTCTCTTAAAGGACTTCCATGCTTCACAACACAAAACAAAAATCCCTGAACTTAAAAAATCTATCAACAGTTCTAAGTAGCACAAGAACACTATTTATATGACAGTAACAATAGCATTTTTAGTATCTCCCAAATTCTTTTCAGGGATGTGTGCCTTTTCCCCATTTTTCTTTTCTTTTCTTTTCTTTTTTTTTTTTTTTTTTCATTTTATGGTCCATTCTATTCTCTGACCCAGATTTATGTTGACTTTGCAAACCTTGCTTTTGGTTTTTGTTTTGTGTGGTTCTTCTCTTGTCTCCCCTGACAGTCTATGACCCAAGGATTAAGACAATTCACTGATTTCCATGCAGGGCTTTGTGTTGGGGGTTATGGGCACAAAACTACAAGAAATAGGGGCTGGAGCAGTGGCTCAGTGGTTACAGTGCTTGCCTGGCATGCGTGAGGACACAAGTTCAAACCCCAGCACCACATGCACAACGAAGTGTCAGAACAACGAAGGCCACATGAAAAACTAAATAAAATTGATTCTCTCCCCTCTTTCTCTGGCCCTCACTGTCCCTCTCTCTTAAAAAAAAAACACGAAAAAACTACATGAAATAGAATCCTTGCAATCCATGCAAGGAAGCTAAAAGCCTAAACTCGGACCATCATCTAATTGGATCCTTATTCCAATTTTATGTATGTCACAAGATAGATATTATTATGCTCATCTTATTAGTGACGAATTTAGAAATCATAAGTTTACTGACTTCCCACGTGAGGCAGCTATATGGCTGGTGATGGAAGTTTTTCACCTACTTGAGGCTGCCTAACTGCTGTTCCAACCCACTTGGCTCCTCTTTAGCTTCTTTATGCTGATTCCTTGATCATTTTTATCCATAGTTACACTCACTAGCTAAAATAATACATTTATTTTAATCAATTTTTATTTTTGTAATTTCACTCTAATATTTTCTTATATTCTCAGATAAAATACTTCTTCAATTTTGACTTAAGGAAAAGAACACATACAAAACCATAAGCATATTTTAAATAAAATATGAAAAACTGACTTCTAAAATCAATATTTATCAATTAAGAGCTTTGTGGAAAATTCTGGAGTTAGGGACTTAGAGAAATGTTCTCTATTCTTGTCAAAATTATGAAGTAGGGAAATTATCTCACTTGTGGTCCCTTTGGTCCCTCATGACAAGAACCCATCCAGCTATCCATTTTTCCCTGAGGGCACATTTATTGTGTGCCTAATATATGCCAGATACTATTTAGGTTCTGAAAATACAAAGACTTCGATTCGGTCCTGAAGGGGGAAGGAAATGCAACAGAAATTGCAGAACAGAAAACCGGCTTCTGGTTCTTTCCTTGCCTTGCCTATTGTCTCTATCTGTAAAAGATAAATAATTTTTTTCTCATACGAAACATGGAACTTATTATCTCAAGAGCTGTCACATGCTAAGAATATAAACAAACAGCTTAATAAAAACAAAAGGGTTAAGATAAGTTCATGGGTGACATTCAGAGTTGGTTCCAAGTGAAAGCTAGGACACCTGTTACTTCTGAAAGTTGTAGCAAAGACAGCCATTCCCTTCCATGTTCCTTTTGAATCACTGTCACCAGGGAAATGGAGAGGAACAAGAAAAAGAAACGAAGCATATAATTCACCATGTTGTGTTTCCATACCAAGAAACTTCATTGATTTTTTTTTTCCTGGTAGTGATCTGGGGATTTGTTGAAAGTAATTATGTCTTTTTTTGGGAGAGAAAATTATGCTAAAAAAATTGAGTAATTCTGACAAAAAATGGAAGATGGTTTATTATTTAAAGAGAGAGAGGGATAGTGAGAAAAAAAATCAGTTTTATTTAGTTTTTCACATGGCTTTTGTTACTGTGAGACTTCATTGTGTACGTGGTGCTAGAGTTTGAACTTGGGTACTCGCGCATGCCAGGCAAGCGCCATAACCACTGAGCCACTGCTCCAGCCCCAGAAGATGGTTTATTATCTAAAGTATACCTAGACTTGAAGAATGTCTGTCTTAGAGTTGATTTTGTCTGAGAGAAGGGAAATAACATCTGAACTAAAGGATCCAAAATGGTGTGTGTTTTAATTGCTACCTCTAAGGGCAAACTGAAGACAACCGTAAAACCTGAACAAATTGCTTCAGCTTTAGCATTGGCGGAATATTCTGGCTAATTTGGGTATTGCTACTCATCTTTCCTAGACTTCCAGACCTCCCAGTGTGTACATTCCATTTTACTTGGTTTAAAGTGATCGTGGATAAAGCTCCCAGGGTCTGCCCCTGTTGGGCTATTTCTTATCTTCTGTTACAAAACACTGAAGAATATCTCAAGGTCTTCCAAGACGGGACATGTGGAAGATGCATTTCAATTTCCCAATGTATTGTAATCTCGATACAAAATGATTAGCCATGGCATGGGAAATTGTTACAATACTGACTTCTTTATATCCTCCATGTCCAAACAACTCTAAAACTCATGAGGTGACACCTATGGATATCAGAATGAGGCTCTGGTGAGTCAGGGGTCACTGTGAACTCAGCATTTAAAGGGAGTGTGATGGTGTGGTACTCTATTTGGAACAGGGTAAGCTAATGGATTTAGCAGTTCTTATTTTTCCTCCTGATCAAAAATTACTTAGGTTCTAAATGCAAATAAGAGGTCTTGGAGCTGTCTCAAGCCCCTGAAATCCTGCATATGGAACCCTCATGGTCAACAGGGAATAATAAACTATCCTGATTTCAAAATTATACCTGAGATACTCAGAATTGTACCCCAAATACTGTACTTTAAGTTTTAATTCTCTCTGAATCAGGTATGTCAGAATGGAAAATCAGGATCAAACAAATGTTTTCTGCTATATAAGGAATTAATAAATTTTGGGGAAAAAA